>JBBPMP010000109.1:0-35397 GCA_038090395.1 Boletales sp. KT-2023a | reverse complement strand
GATGGCTGTTTCCTGTCGATCGCCCGTCAATACCCATATCTTGATGCCGGCCATCTGCAACGTATGAATTGCGTCGGGTACACCTTCTTGTAGTTTATCCTCGATTGCAGTTGCACCAAGCAAAAACATGTCCTTTTCGATCAACTCGGCAGCCTGGTCGAGCGCTTCACCGCGCCCATTGATGGTCGCAGCGGCTTGTGCGTAGATGCCCGCCCATTGTGTGTACTCGGCAGCGGGGACATCGCGGTAGGCAATGCAAAGTGTCCGTAGGCCATCGGTAGCATAATCCTAGCCGCGTGATCGAAACGGGGGAATAAAAAAAAAGGTGGCAAGACGGACCTCAAGATGCGAAAGCGTCTTTTCGACGAACAACTGGTGCTTGCCTAACCGTTCAAGAATGACTGTGTCTGCGCCTTTGCAGTACAACTTGATCTTGCGATCTGGTGTGCGTACAACCACCGACATCCGCTTCCGCGTCGAGTTGAACTCGCACACATTAAGGACTTCGTACTCATATATCTGTCCATGGATGTTGACATAGACCGATCTCGGTTTTCGCGTCTACAAGCCATCGATGACGGACTAGACATAAAACAAAACAAATCTCACGCACATGAAACTGATACCCCAGCAACTCGGCGCCAGCCACAAGCGCTGCCTCGTCCGGACTGCTTGCCTGATAATGCGTCTTGTCATCTCTCACCTCTGGGATGACCGTATGACACACAGCCAAGAGCTGCATAAACTCGTGTGCAACCTCCCTCTCGTTCAACACAGCCGACCCGTTAGACATCACCGCCTCTGCCTTAAACGGGTTTTTGGAGACGCTACCCGACGTTGATGTCCCCTCAAGCATCCGCCTCAATTCCTGAAACGTCCGCCAGCCCTCCTTGAAGCCTTCTCCGTCTTGCTCCGCGCTTGCTTTCCGGCTGTCGTCGACTTCCTCGGCATATACGGCTCCACCAATGCTCGCACATTTAAACTCCATCTCGTTCCGTGTCAACGTGCCAGTCTTGTCCGAGAAGATAAACTCGATCTGACCGAGCTCTTCGACCAGGGAAGACGTGCGGCAGAGCGCAGGGGTATCGGTAGGTGCATAGTACATATCAAGATCTGAGTTGATGAGCGCTGCCTGTTGAAATTTCACGACTTCCATTGTGACAATGAGGGAAATGGGGATTAAGTTGTTGTAGAGAATGATGAATGTAAGAATGTCTGTATTGCGATGGAATTAGCTGGGATTAACCAGGGAGCATTATGCGAGACCTTCTACAAATATTTTGGCTAGTGAATCCATTGAGTTGCAGCAAAATAAATACGGAAGGGATTGGACGGACCTCTGCCCGCAAATGTGTTGGATTCGAAGAGATACCACTGTGAGCTGGCGAGGAACCACTGATCCGGTTGGTGAGCGAGAGGGATGGCACAATGGGAGATATGCACACCGTATTGATGCTTGCACCAATGGTGGATCCGACAGACAGGGCAAGGAGAAAAATGAAGAGGAAAATGATTTGCACATTGACCTGTTTTTCAACTGCGGTCCTCTTGATCGGCGCAGCCCTATCGCGGGAATGAAAAGTGAAGTAGAAAAAAAAGATGGGCACTCACGTCGCATTCCGCATCAGCTTTGTTTCGTGCCCAGTAAAGACGGCGATACCAAATATCCAAGGGGTATTTCGTAGTTGTGCGCCGCGTAAAAGCATTTGATCAGGACCGAGGGGGATCTGGCGGGGGACGCCTGCGTCGGATATAAGCTCCAGAGTTCCTTCGTAAGTGTATAATGAGTTGTTGGGTTGTTCAGAACGGAGTGAACCATGTAAGGAAGCAACAAAGGTTGGTGCGGTAAGGGTGGCGGTAGATGAAGAAGCTTGCTTGATTTTAAGATTGGTTTCGCTGGTAATGATCAGTACGAACAAGCCGACACGAGGAGGTGCATACCCGTCGAGGTTGGAGGTCTCGATGAAACAGAGACCTTCGGGTTCTGAGGAAGAAATGAGGATAAGATCGGCAGGGATGAACTCGTCGGACTCGACGCGAACAACGTCACCGACGCGGATGTCTTTCCATTTGCGAAGGTCAAATGTGGAGGACGGAGAGAGCACCTTGGCGATGCGGGCATTGAGTTCCGAGTCGGACTGGTGTCGCTTCTAGAGAAAGGTGAGAGTGGGTTTCAGGAGTAAATTGAGGACTGACGAAATCTTCCTGAACTTCTTTGAAAGCGGACACAAGTAAGACGAGGGCAAGTGGAACGATGGTGGTGTACTGGTTTGTTGGGGACACGTTGGGTATCTGCTGGATAGCTGCGGTAAACAGGAAGAACAGGTTAGCGTATTTCGAGAATTGTTCTGCATGGGAGAGTAAGATAAAGAAAGGATTGAAAGTGGTAGTGGATTACCCTTGAGAAACTTTGGGATAAACGTGATGGGGTTGTACTTGCTGGTGGATACAAAGTTGTCGATATACTCGTCGTTCATGAGCGCATTGTTGAGTGCGATGACACGCTCGCCAGTGGAAATGACGGGCTTTTCCCAAGGCCACTTCCACTTCTTGCGTCTGCGTGGAGGGGGCGATCCGATGGTAGAGGGTGTGCCAGGAAATGCTGCGCTTCCGTGGAAAGTATCTTCAGACCAACCTTGTGGTTGACCTGGGTAGGGGAGTGTTACGGACGAGCTTCCAAGACCTGCAGGGAGTGCTGCGGCGTCTGCGAGAGGAAAGCCGCTCTCCTGGGAGCGCATTGGAAAAGACTGGCTGGTTGAGCCAAGCAGATCGTCGTCGTCGTCGTCAAAAAAAGGGTCCATCGTCGTCGTCGTCATCGGTGGGTAGCGATTGGTGGCGGCGGGGTTGACGCCATGTACGAGGCGGGCAAACGACTCGGAAGCGTCCATGACCTTCGTCGTCGTCGTCGTCGTTGTGGAGGATATTATAATTAATTACTTACATCAGCTTGTTTACAACATTGTTGTATCTTGTTTGGTTACCCTCCTCCTACGCCTCACCTTCGCCTGCTCCTCGCCGACCCCCAACTCGACGTCGACCCGACCGACAACATCATCCTCCAGCCATGTCCGTGAGTCGCACCTTTCCGTGCGTCGTCCAAGCTGTGGCGTCTTTGTGGTCGTGCCAGCGGGACGGGCGCTGGATGCTGAATACCGGCGTTCGGATGTGCTGATACGACCTGCAGGAATCCAACTTTGAACGGTTCGTCGAGGTGGGACGAGGTTTGTCGCGCACTTCTCGGTTGTCTCTGTACGCTCATCCCTCGCAGTCGTCCTCCTCAACTCCGGGCCATCCGCCGGCAAAATCGCCGTCATCGCGGAGATCATTGACCACAACCGGGTAACCAGCCTGACGTGCGCCCCTACTACCCCACTGATCGTCCCGTACCAGGCAGTAATCGACGGCCCAACCACCTCCGTCCCACGTCAAGCCTTCCCTTACCGTCATCTCTCTCTTACACCCCTGCGGCTGACGAAGCTTCCCCGCGGCGCTGGTTCTGGCGTCGTCCGCAAACAACTCGAAAAGGAAGGCACCATTGCCAAGTGGGATAGCTCTGCATGGGCTAAAAGGCGTGCAGCCATCCAAAAGCGGCGGTCTCTGAACGACTTTGCGCGTTTCGAGGTCATGTTGGCGAAAAAGGCGAGGCGAGACGTTGTGCGCAAAGCGCTAGCCAAGGCATGAGTTTTTGTGTTTTAGTAGCATCAATATAGCAACTTCTTCCTGTCTTCGATCTACCACGATGCCCGTCGTTCAGTTCGCCCCCTTCGCGTCCCTCGTACAGCCCGCGTTTTGGCATGAGCTCACCAGAGTCAAGGTCGACGTCCTCCGTCTCTCTGACCACCCCATCGACCTCAACGCCTCCTACTCGTTGGGTCGCACCATCCGAGATCGCGAAACCGGTCAAGATCTCGCTCTCGGATGCAACATCTCCCTCGGCGCAGACGCGTTTGAAGACGCTCAGTCGTACGTGCCATCACGCAGATCGATCCCGCTCACCATCGATCCAGCCTCCCCGCCTGGTCGGTGTCTGCCCGTGGCGTGTTTAAAAACTACAACACCGTCGAGGACTTCAAAGCCGCCGACAAGGCCGCCCTCTTCAATGCACTCGCAGACGAAGTGTGTCCAACGGCGTTGTCTTCTGCTTGCTCACTCATCCCCCGCCAGATCTGGACGAGCATCATCGAACGCAAAGACGTCTCCAAACTCACTCGGTTCCTCCTCATCACCTTTGCAGATCTCAAGAAATACCAATATTACTATTGGTTCGCCTTCCCCGCTTTCGTCGCCAAACCCGCCTGGGAGATCGCAGACAACGGGTGGAAGCTAGCCGAGGAAGAACTCAGTGCAGCTCAGGTATTTGTTTTTCCCTGCCCCTCGCGCTTTCTGATCCGCACCGATCTGCCCAGCTCGCATCAATATTCAACGCTCTTCACTCGGAAACGAAGCCATACTTTATCGTCAAGCTGACAGACGACGCAGCCGAATTGCACGCTATCGACCGAGCCGACACCATCCTTACCAGTGGCGATTCGGTGCGTTCGATCCCCAACTTTGATGCGTCCATCTGCCTACCCGTCTCTCGATGGTAGTTCATCGTTGGCTTCTTGGACCCCTCTGCCTCCCCAGAGAACCCAGGTTGGCCCCTCCGCAATCTGCTGGCCTATCTTCATGCATTATACCCATCCCGCACCACCTCGGTCAGCGTACTCTGCTGGCGTGACAGTGACCTCCCTACGCCAGGTAAGTCATGGAAGTCCCGCTTCGGCGTCGTGTCGCGTCCAAGCAGCGCCGAACCCGCCACCACCACTAAACCCACCGCACTTGGCTGGGAACGCCATCCAACCACCAACAAACTCAGCGCGCGCATGGCTGACTTGGCACCCATGATGGATCCAACACGGTATTCTACCCCCTTACTTGATTTGCCTCCACTCCATTCATGAACGACAGGCTTGCAGACCAAGCTGTTGATCTCAATCTGAAGCTCATGCGCTGGCGCATTCTCCCAGCCCTCGATCTCGAAAGGGTTGCCTCGACAAAGTGTCTTCTACTTGGCGCAGGCACACTCGGGTGCTACGTTGCACGCACGCTTATGGTGCATATCCTGTTTCCACGTTCTACGGCTTGCTCATTCTTCGTTGTGCAGGGATGGGGCGTTCGTACGATCACGTTTGTCGACTCCTCCAAAGTATCGTTTTCCAATCCCGTCCGCCAGCCCTTGTTTGAATTTGAAGACTGTCTCAATGGGGGTAAACCTAAAGCGGCCTGTGCAGCCGACCGTCTCAAGAAGATATTTCCCGGCGTAGTACATGATCTTTCATTCCACCTTATGATTCATGCACTGACCCACCGTTGCGCCTGCAGAACGCGACAGGTTATCAACTCTCGATACCCATGCCTGGCCATCCTATACCCCCTGCGTCAGTGGCACAGACACAGAAGGATGTCGAACAGCTCGAAGCGCTGTTTGACGATCACGACGCGGTGTTTTTGCTCATGGATTCCCGCGAGAGCCGGTGGTTGCCAACTGTGTTGGGTGCTTCGAAAGGCAAGGTACGTCCAGCTCGCCGTCAGATTTAAGAGAATGCATACGAAGACGCCCCAGATCGTCTTGAATGCTGCGTTGGGATTCGATACATACCTCGTCATGCGGCACGGGGCTCGCGCTACTGCGGCTTCTGCATCAAATCTAAATGGCCAACGGTTGGGATGTTATTACTGCAACGACATTGTTGCACCCGCAGATGTGAGTCGTTTGAGCATGCTTCATCATCAGATGCTCAAGCTTCGGTAGTCCCTCTCCGATCGTACGCTCGACCAGATGTGTACCGTCACTCGACCGGGTCTCGCCTCGATCGCTTCCTCGACAGCGGTCGAGCTTCTCGTGTCGCTCCTCCAACATCCAGAAGGGTAAGTTGCCTCGTTCATTCCCATTTTATGCCCACGTTCACATTCTTTCCAGTCTGCACGCGCCCCCACCCCCGCCCCAAACCAGCGCCACCAACGCCGACTCCGTCGGTCCCACGACGAGTGTCCTTGGTCTTGTCCCACACCAACTCCGCGGTTTCCTCGCACAATTCCGTACACTTCTCATCACGGGGGCTGCATACGATCGCTGTACAGGTTGCTCTGAGATCGTCCTGCGCGCTTACGAGACGGAAAGGTTCAAAATGCTCCTTCGGGCGTTCAATGAGACGGGCTATCTCGAGGCATTGACGGGCTTGGATCGGCTGTACGACGAAGGGGATAAGGCGCTGGAGAGCATCGACTGGGAAGAGGGCGAGGAGGGCGAGGACCTATGAGTGCGAAGGTGGCACCATGTCAAGCGAATTAGGGACCTTTGTGACTGATGGGAGCCGGTACCACCTCGCGCCTCCGTCTGTCCTCGATCGTGATGCTGCATGGCCTTTTTTCCTGTAATACTAATGCCCAATCCCGCAAAGAGATTGCTTCATCTTGCAGACCTTGGTCTCACTCGAGATTTGATATGATCGTCGTGATCATAATAGTTGCCGTTGGTCACGAGAGCCACAGTCGTAAGTGACTAACAGCACTATAAATTTCAGCAATAAGCATGGAACACTTTGTTGCTGCATTTCATGTGCGGCTACGATGTCTGCTGGCAGTCATCCTCCCCGAGGGACCGAGTTGGCGCCCAACCAGCGACTTTCGCAATGATCACAAGCACTACTTGGATGATATCATAATATTTCGGATCACGTCGAGTCGTTAGTCATGCCAGGGCGCGCAAGATTCGGAAGTGCAAGCACCTTCTCTGCCATGACCGAAGAGAAGCAATCTACACATAATTGGCCAGTTGGGCGCGATGAATGTCATCATGTATCATTATTGCAAGATCAGTAATTAGTTGGCAAGAAATGAAATATGCCTCGAATCATTAGCTTCATGGCCACGTCGGAAAGATAATGTAATATACGGAAAGATGCGTGACAAGTACGTTGGCAAGGCCAGTTCAGTGCGTGGTCATCACGGATGATAGTTTAGGCGTCCGCCGCCAGTAACACATCGCCAACAGAAACCCTAGTGCTCGTGGACGGTTGGGCGTCCAGAAAAGTCGCCGCTTCGACTGTCTTCCTGACTCCCTGTAAATCGCGATCACGTATAGCACACAATAGATCGGGTCAAACTGACCTGATCCATGGGCTCCACGCTCCGCTTACTGTGCTTCTGGTTCGACATCCAAAGCAGGTCGGTCACGTTAACAGAGTGCATCGAATTGGAATCTCGATGGAGAAACACTCTGGCATTCAGATTGGCGAGGAATGAGTTGCAGTAAAGCGAGCAAAGGGGGATAGCAAAGGTCATATACATGAAATTGGAGTGGAATACGTGCACCTATCACGGCGAAACAGTCGTTGGAATGGATGCGACGGATGTGAGTGACTACAGCACATACCAAGACGGCGGTTAAGATGGCAAAAATGGACGTCCAGGTACCACTCAGGATTGCAAAGAGAGCAAGGCGGTGCACCATTTTCGCAGTGCTTCCAACCAGAGCACGTTCGGGTCACATTAAGCAGGCGGGAGTTGATCATGGACACACCTTTTGAACACGCTACGAGGTTGCAGGTGCAAAAGTAGATACGTCAACGAAGTTGATATCAGTATGTCGGCTCCTGCTGTAACAAAGCAGTACGAGGTAATTATGCCCTATATTATGACATGATGAGATTTTCGACTTTCAATTCAGAAAGTAATTTTACCGTGAAGAATGGGTCACCAAGTGTAGGGAGCTCTACAGCCTGAAGACTAGTGTGGTAGGTCAGGAAAGGCTAGATTAGAACACACGTCGGTTCGTGCAAAGCAGACCAACCCATTCGAAATGTAGAGTGCTTTCGCTTGAAACACTATAATCGCGTTCACCAGCATTTATCACTACGATCGACACCAACGAAGCTTACCGAGAGTAGATACTGGATGAGGCTGTTAGAATTCGGACACTCGGAAATCTGGTCGACCTCACCGAGTTGGTAGATTCCTAAAGGGATCTCCACAGCAATCGAGTGAGACCACAAGTGATTTCCATTCGAATATCTAGGCTCACCCATAAAAGCGGCACTATCATATTCTTGTGGCTAACTGAATGAATGTAAAATACTAGCGGCAGACTGGAAGTGTAAACGCACGCCTGTAAATTCGGTAGATAAAGAAGCCCTGCGTAGGTAACGACACAAGAGTCTGGGCCATGTTAGATGCATCGCTGGAAAAACAGGCAATAATCACCGTTAACAGAAAGCTTAGCTGCGATTGATGAGTAAACCTTCAGGATGAATGATGGGTGGCATTAATACTTACCACGAGTTCCCTGGACAGAAGATCGAGAAAAGAAAAGAAAAGAGTTTGACTGATGACTCACGGAATGGGGTCAAGGTATCCAGTCTGGCTCGTTAGGCCGTTCCGGATGTATTTATACGCTGCACGGGAGGAGGCAGCGTCAACGAGGCGTCCAAGCTCTATAGATGGAATTTTGAAACACGGACAGCCAGTAGTACATAGAACTTGGTGTATCGTGTTCAACACCCTATAGAAAACCCTCAATCAAGCCGTGCGGTTAGGGCAACCGAAGGCGTAAATACCATAAGATGACCACCTGGGAAAGCATTCCAAGTTAATTACACCAAGATTGCTCGGAGATGACTTACGAAGGCCTTCAAAAATGGAGTATCTTCCTGGTAGCTGCAATGAAAAACGTGAAATAGAACAATCAAATGATAGGGGAGGGTATTACTGAACGAAGTAAAAGAAGCTGCTCGCTGCTCAATCACAAGTACTCAAGGCGAGCAGACTGCTTACGATTGCACGCATATGATGCCGTAGAAAGCAGTCGATATGATAGCAGAGAAGTAAGCCGGTCCATAGAGTGGCCCATAAAATCCAGCTTCAGGTGTTGACATGGTGTAGCTCGCTTGTCCACCTTTTGGCCTAAGCTTCTTCGCCAGCTCCTACTTATACATGACGAGCGGAAACAACGTAATCAACAAATTCAGTGTTATTGACAGAACGGGCGCATCAAAATACCAAATTTCGACGCACAGCAAGGGAACAGCCATCCGAAGGCTGACGGAGTCGGTCGTCTGATTGTCAGCTAATTCGGCTGTGATCATTCGAATACACTCGATTGAGCTCACCAGTCAGCATACAGGTGAAACAACCACTTACTGCTTCAAGCAAAAGAATATATCAGCCCGAACCCGATAAAGGAATCAACTTCGAGCAGTGCCGCTACTTTCTTCATCGGAACGCGCCAGAGGGTTCTATGGTTCAGATAAAAGAACCGGTCGAACTGGAGAAGCTGGTCTATAATATCCAATAGTACGTGAATCGAAAAAAAAAAAAACACGACTCACCTTGTCCATCGAATTCTCAATGTTTTCATGTTCAGATTCATAATTGATGCGCGCAGTCGGATGGGAGATGCTTGATATGGATTCGGTATCAATCGACGGTGGTTGGGCGGGCTTGGATCAAAAACACAACGCCACCCAGTGCATCTCCGCGGATACATCCGGATGCTAGTCCCGTATGGTGTTCTGCCGGTAAGGGGACCTTCGCCAAAGTCAGTGAACGTGCGCCGGCGAACGTTCACATGAACGCAAATGAACTGACCGTGAGCGGTGCCAGATGTCCAAGGTAAAAATGTGAAATGCCTACGCAAATGTAGGACCCCGTAACCGCAGTGAAACGCACCGCATTTTCGCACGCTTTCCGTTCGGACGTAGTGACGATCTCCGGCTCTCCAAAGTCCCCTAATCGACTTGTCCACCACACGCTCGGTGAATTCATACCTTTTGCTTCGTCTTCTCCATGGGCAGGTCTTCTGGTTGGGCCACAGGTCACCAGCACTGCGTGCTCACCATAATGCCGACGTGGGTCAAGAATAGTGGTTGATCAGACAGGCCCGACCACGACAGAAAACACGAAGCGCCTTTATGCAAATTTTCCAGTGGGTGGCAACCCTGAAATGTTTAATCCCCACAATCACAGATAACTTCACCTGGGCAAGGTACACGTTCGTCTTCGTATACGGCAGTGACCAACGTATGAGGGTCGCCATCTCCGGACCATTTTACGGCATGGACAGGGCAAAGGGCTGCGGTGTGCTGCCGCAATGGATGCGCGAAACGCCATGGCCACAGTATAACTCAATTTTGTTCAACCCAACTCCCATTTCATTCAAACGACAAGGTTGACCAAGTCCACGACGAGATGACAGCCTTTTACCAAGAGAAGCGAACGTATGCTGGCAAGGTTTCGCTTGACAATCCCCTAGTCATTCGTGATCGCCTGGTTCGGGTTGCAAGAAATAACCCCATCTTTCCTGAGAGTATGTGATCCTCTCATACGAGTATTGTATCGAGCCATTGACTTGTCTACGAAATAGTAGAGCAACTTTTTGTCAATAACTGGTCTCGCTGGGAAAAATGCCGGCCTGAAGTCCAGTTTATCTTTGAGGTAAAATGGCCGGAACATGCTCTGCGCCCATATCTCACCTATAGGTATTCGTTTTTATTTTATTTTAAAAAAAGCCACTTGGACCTGTGTTGCTGAGAGTACCCATTCAGAGCCAAAGTCCAGGCCGTTACGCACGCTGAAGACGGCCGAGGAAACGGGAAATTCCTTTTCATGGTACAAATCGTGCGTATGTGTTGGGAGAGTCGTCATCTACAGTGCTCCTCTCTTGTCGCAAACGATGTTTCATCTGTTCGATTTTACGCACCTCTCTCGCCGTGAGCAAGTGTGGTAGGTTTTATTTTCCTCATGTCCGGTACACTGGACACTAATCAAGTAAACTTTGAGGAACGAAAACGCGTACAGGTGTGTAAATTTATGTACCTTGAAACGTGGTGCAGTTCGTTGATTCCATCTTATTCAGGTATGGAAATGGCATCTATCTCACATCCTGTTCATCAAGTGCGTGCGGCATCGAACCATAATCAAACCCACACCTCTTCCATTTTCTGACCAACAACAGAGGCAGATGAATATGTTTCTAATCTTTCCGATAGCGCTCCGCTCCGCGTCATGCTGGTCAACCGAGTCGTGATAGGGAACGCGTTCAAGACGCATAGAAATGCGCCTGAAATTGCACCATTATCACCTGAATTCAAATCGGTTGGAGATACGAGGCCCCTGAGCTTGTCCCCGCTTCTTGTTGTAAAACAGATTTTGAGAGAAACCCGTTTCGTTCATCTAAGTCGAAGCTGAGCCTGGTCCAGAGTCGGATCTAGTCAACCCAGGTTGGTTGGTTCCTGTCTTACCTTTCTCTCATCACTCAAGGCCGGTTATGATCAGAGACGATCATATATGACGACGACGCAGTACGTCCAGCATACGTGATCGTCTATGGGAAGCGATTGCAGGTCGTCCCGAGCTTGAGGATGTTCATGCAGCGCCTTGCGCAGACTCGTATTTTTTGATTACATTTTCGCAGTGGAGGTGGCGGGAAATCTTACGAGGGGACTGGCTTCCGGTCTCCATGAAGACCATATACGATCTACATAATGCATGTTCCCATCTCACGCTCGTTAAAGGTTGTTTGCGCCAAAAAAAAAAACAAAAAGTTGGACGGAGACATCTGATCTGGATCCTACGTTCGGGATGTGATGAGACACCACATGGGTTATGGAGGATTGGGTGGCAGTGTCTTGAGCACACGTTTCGCCGACTGTCTGACACCTCGCAGATATTTATGTTTTGATCCGACTAAAAGTGTCGATTCAAGACTGCATATGAATTGCTCATACTAGTAGTACCCCCAAACTTTGCGCCATGCATGGTCATATCTTGATTCCTTTACAACGAGCGATGCTTCGAAACTAAGGCGAACACGAAACGCAGAAGTTACCACCACACATTACACGTCATATGCCACCCGAGCACCCAACCACGGGTACGGATAGTTATGCTGGTAAAAGTTCCTCACCGTCCGACGCCCAGCGAGGCGCGGAATCGTTGCATACGAGCCACCAAGCGCGACGTGGTGTTTCCCATCGAAAAAGTCGGTGGAGTACCCTGGAAAGTGGGTCGTCGGGAAGAGTCCCTCATGGTTTGAAAATAGGGTTGAGGTCCATTCCCAGACGCCGCCGTTGCTACCCTTGCCGCTGTATTCATCCAGACCGGTTGTGGCACTATGTTGAGTTGTTTAGAAAGTTTTGCAGGTCAACAAGAAGCACTAAATGAAGTACTCACGGGATTGGGTGCCAGTTCCTGAAACCAACGTTCGCGCCACCCGTGTGACCGACGTCGTACGTGTCGAGGAAAAGGCGTAACTCAGGTTCAGTCGGTAACCGTCCACCTTTGGATTTGGCGTAGATCAGTAAACCATCGTATGACGTCAAGACCGGCCAATGCCGTGCAACATTCATTGGAACTGGCCCATACAACGTGCGGACCTATCGATTCCCGCGCTCGAATGAGTACCAAATAGGCAGAAATGGGAAAGGGTAAAAACAGACCTCGATCTCTTTCTCGTCTTCGTTTGACACCCAGCTAGGCGGGAAATCCACTTGTGTCTTGCCACCCGCGTTCCAAAATGCGAGATACTCCGCATTGGTGACCGGCCGCCATTCCATGCGTACCTGCCCCACCTTGACTTGTCTCATTGGACTCTCGTTGTCCCACCCGAATTCGTGACCATCCACGTCGTGGGCCTCCTGGTCATTGAAGTCATTCCCCTCGCAGTCGTCGTGACCCAACACGATCGTAGTCGGACCAAGAGTGACAATAGGTATGCTAGGAGCACGCACGGATGCATCCCACGCGGCCGCAAGCTCAGACCAGGGAGGGGACACAAAGCCTGGAGGTGGAAGCGTCCCAGCACCCGCACGTTGAATGAGCATGTATAACAGGGTCTGCACCAAACACGTTAGTCCCGACGCGAAAGATCTCACAGGATGGGAATGTACATACCTCAACGTGCCAACCTTCGTGCTCGAGCGTCATTGTTAACGTTCGGGCGATATGTCTGTTGAGCGTCCGTCGTCCAGCGGCGAAGTCGTCATACAGCCGCACCAAACGCGCGCGTACACGGTCGCGAAAGCCGAGAATACTCCCAAGGGTCGGCCAATCTTCATCCTTGTCTGGAACCTCGGAGTGACGCTGTCCAGGACGGCGCGGGCGTATCAGTAACGTGAAAAGCTGGTCGTGGGATTGAACAATATAAAAAGACCTACGTGACAATGTTCAGGATCATCCACGTGGGGATCGATGCCGCGCTACGGAGGTTTGTCAGTCATTGCCCGACATCACGATACACCACCCACTTCAAATATCTCTGTAAAGCATTTCGGCTCTGTGTTAGGCTCCCCTAACGCCTTGCTCATCAACATGTCCAAGAATCTACAACCACACGAGCATCAGCATACAAATTGTGCTATAGGCCCTTGGCAAGACTGACGTCGGAATATGTCCGATATAGAACAGACATTTGTGTCTCAGGTCGATCGGCTTCTGGTGCAACATGGACTGAGGTATCATACCAAGCGTCACTAGATCCCATGCTGCCCACAGTGCACGCCAGTCATCTAGCGTGGGTACGCTAAATGGCGCGGCAGGCGGCAACGGGGGGAAAAATGCCTGGGGACGCTCAAGAAGATAGAGCGTGGCACGACCGCCACCCAACGTGGGCGAACAGATGTTCTCCGAGCCAAAGGAAACAGAAAACACGACGCGAAGGCCACAAAAAGAAAACACATTTAACGCTTCCGCAGGGGTCGCCTGATTGGGAGAAGTTAGTGTTACCCTTGATGCTCTTCCACTTTCTGGCCAACACTAACCGACACGATTTCCTTGTCATGCGACCTGATGAACTCGGTGACCGACGATGTGTCCCCAAGTGGGATAGGTGCACCGTCCACAAGGTAGAATGCACCGCCTGAGAAAGCGAATGTAAGCCAGGAGTAACATGCGAGCAACATAACATGTTTTACTTTCAGGGACCTTGACCCACCCCTTGTCCACAGTGCGAGCATCAGGGATGATCTCTCCAAGACGGATGATCGCAGCTTCTACATCATTCACATCAAGCGGTGCCGTGTGGACGACTGACAATAGAATCTTGTCGCCATAGCCTTTCTCGAGTTTCGACGCAAACTCGTTAAGAAGGACACGATCAAAAAATTGGGGAGGAAGGAGGTAAAGCTTAGAGGGCACGAATTCAGAGGACGGAGTGTTGCTGCCTGAATCCCAGGAGTCAGAGCAACTGGAAGTGTGAGAAATCGAGGGTGTAGACATGTTTGGATCAAAAATGAGGGACAAAAACGCAAATTTATACGGGGACGGAGCATGCGAAACACGTACACATTCACGTCAAAGATGCAAACAAACTGTCACAAGACCGCGGTAACCGAAACCCTTATTATAAGAGGTATACGCCAAACACAAGAAAAAGGGAATGCTTACGGCGTTCCATTGAGAACGGTAGTGGAAACAAACCGGAGAACTCACATAGAGCGTAGCGATCTCCCATTAGGGAGTGAAAAATTGAATTGGACAGCGGGTCGGATCAGCCAGGACAGCGGGGTCTGAATCGTTGGGATAAAGCGATAAAAGCCCACGGAGGTCAAGCATGTTCCTATCAGAGGGAGGGAACACGCGTAGAAGGGGTGTCGGACGCCAAGAGAGATCCCAAAGTTACAGTCATTGTACGGGTGCCGAAGAAGCATCTCGGTCTTAGACTGGGTGTCCTAGGGTGGCCGAAGCCGATCGCGAGAACGCACGTTAGACATTCGGGATGTATTGTACCATTTAACACCCGAGGTCGTGCATGAAACATGATGAGGGAAAGAAAGATGGACAATTCAGGAGTCTCTCAAATTAATTCGGGCTCATGTCTTTATACTCCCCTGCGCGATTGCGTGCTACCGCGCGGAATGGCGTGCTCCTTTCGCATCACGTGCGGAAGAGGTGTCGAATCCAAAAAAGGAAATAAACCATGCTTGGTGACTAAATATAATAATGGGCTTCTAAAAAATAACGAATACGTTATATACATGCGTGATCATCCAGACGCCGACCTTACACATCTATCGCCATCAGTAACCTACAAAGACCTTGGACTCAACAAGAATTGTATAATGAGACTATTCCATGCTTCCAACTTGTACTCCCTCTTTCCCCTTCTTCTGGAGCTCCTTTCTAGTTTTTTCGACTTGTTCTTGGACATATTCGATCGATTTAAAGTACTTGACCGTCTTAACGTGAAGTTCTAGGCACGCTATCAGAAACTGGCGCACCACGTAGTGATGGACGTACCCGCGGTGGCATCCTCATCGACAACGATCAATGCCCAGGGATGCATTTGAAGTGCAGAGAGCGTCCACTGCCGTGCCACTTAGAATTCGTACACGTGGTTGCAGAAAGCTAAAGTAAACTTACCAAATGGTTCACACCCTCCTCTGAGCGCCGGCACAAGAAAAAGGTTAGCATTTCACATTTCGTACGTATACGAATCGCGCACCGATTGCTTTGCTCAACGCAAGACTCTTGCGTTGACCAGTGACGACGACGACGACTTCACGCGCATCCAGAACGGTGGCTACGCCGACCGTGAGTGCCATCCGAGGAACCTTGGAGACATCATTTCCGAAGAAGCGTGCATTGGCAAGGATGGTGTCGTAAGCAAGTGTTTTAATCCGGGTGCGGGACACGAGAGAAGATCCTGTGGGAAAATGATAAGATAACTGACAGTGTCAAGGTGATGTCATATGGGAAAACCCGGACGCACCGGGCTCATTAAATGCGATGTGGCCATCTTCGCCGATACCGGCGAGAAATAGCTCGATACCACCATACGATTTGATAGCAACCTCGTACGCGTTGCATTCAGCGACAAGATCGGGTGCGTTGCCGTCGAGGATATGTACTTGGGAGGGGGGTATATCGACTTGAGACAATTCACGTGAAAACAGAGCAACTGGCGACAAACAAGCACGTACTGTGCGAAAAGAACTCGCGGAACATGAAGGTGTGGTAGGATTCGGAGTGGTCTCTTGGGAGGCCAACATACTCGTCCATGTTGAATGTGACGACATGCTTGAAGCTGGCATTCACGTCAGTGAAAGGGTATGGAGATGAGATGGATGACAGACGAGAGCTTTCCCTCCTTGACGAACTTGATAAGTGCCTTGTATGTCGGGATCGGGGATGAACCAGTGGGGAGACCAAGGACGAATGGCTTTTCAGGGGTCGGTGCAAAATCGTTTATACTGGGGGTGCGTGAGGACGAGTCAGGATATGCCCGAGGGGGGGAACGAACCGCTCCGCAATGTAGGCCGCTATGTAATCGCCAACGGCGGCAGGGTCGTCGCGGATGATGAGACCTGCAGCACACCGTCAGACACGGGAGCTCCGCTCACAGATGACATGCCTTACGCATGATGATGATGATGGGGGGAGAAACAAGTCGGGCGGAGTAGTATTTGACCAGCTATCGGATAAATAACCCACATGACCGACGCACGCTCGCACTTGGATTGGCCAGACTGCACATGGTCACTGTTTTCCATTTACGGAACGACTCATGTTCTTCATCACACTTTGCTCTTTAGCCCATAATTCCGCGACCACAGCCTTCCCTACCTCTGGGCCTTATCGCATTCCGATGCAAACGATGGCGGAGAACGACGCGTCCCGAGCTGCTCGAGCCGCGACAAGAACGCCCTCGTCACACGCTGGAACGGCGGAACTGTATCTTGGATGTGGCCAAGCAAGGGCCACCTCTGATGTAGCTCCAGAACTTGGCCGTGTTTGTGAGTTATCTACCTTTTGAATCAACTACTAAGCGAGTGCACATCAACACATCAACGGATTTGCACTCCGCAGTGCCATTGCATGTTCGAGTGTGAACGGTGAACCTACACCGCCACACAATCATGTTCGTACCTGATGGGGGCGCTATCGCCCACATGCGCTGCGCCATGTGGATCCGTACAATGTCTTGGTGCATGCACCACGGTTCTACGGCTCACACGACCCGATCGGAATGAAGCGAAGTCATTCTGGTCTGCGGAATCCATCGATCGTGCAAACAGTTGGTATTTGCAGGTGGCAGCGGAGCACCCGGCTATTACATCTCACTCAATGCAGGGCCGGGTTTCGTTATCGATGTCAAACCCCGTTTCCTCCGCACCGGGTTGGATCGGCGAAATCTATGACCGCCTGCTACTATGTCAAGGACAGCATCGCACAACCGGGACAAGAACCAGTCTTTTGTGGCATCGAGAGTATCATTTAAATCATGGGTCTGGAACAACTCCGTGTGTGTGTGATAAATTATGGCATGTGCATGTGCAAATGATCGAAGTTGGAAATGCTGCATGTGGATCCCTTTAAATTGTCGTGCATGTCATGTGGGGCCACTTTCCATCATATCTATCGTTATTCGTGTCACATTTGATTCTGGAATTCGTCAAGGTACGTTGGCTTTCAGATGCTCGAAAGCCTTTCCAGTTTATACGAGCAGAAAGTTATCCCGGGCCATCTAACGTTTGCTACTTGGACGAATTCATTTCCTCGCAGGTTACATGTAATGCATGGCATGGCCCATTCGCAAACCGAATGATCAGTGTCCAGCTTCTTAGATGCTGCGCTCAATTACCGTGCTCACAGAATATGTAGTTGCGATATATATCGGGAAACGAAGACCAGAACCTCAGGAAAGCCCGAATGTTGGCACTGCCTCGACCCGATAGAATCTCTTCCGAGTCGTGTGAGCCCTCTACGATGATGACAAGTCATTCAAGGCACTCGAATTCGAAGAATTAACCCGTGCAGGACGCACATATGTTCAGGGCCATTCATGTTACATGACGGTGGGAGCAGCTTTTCCTTGCTTTCACCTGCCATGCATCTCAGCATCTATATTCAAGTAATAGACCGTTTTCCATCTTTTTTTCCGCTTCGTCGCTCTCACTCATCTTGAACCCACGCCTTGAGCGTCTCGTCCGCCTCCGTGCGCAACACCTCAAACGCTTGGAATATATGCGCATCCTCGGTACGCTCCGCCCCAACCGCACATCGAACACAGATGATCCCATTGAGAGCCGTCCGGGTAAATGCAACATCGTTCCGCGCGGACAGGCGGGCATAGAAGGCCAGGTTGAGCGCGTTTAGTTGTTTGGCGCTATACGACGGCATCACAGACGCAGCACCTGTAGACGCAGCGAGAGGTTCTAGCCGGAACACGCTCAGGGAGAGACAAGGCTGCGTAACGAGTTGAAAGTGGGCAGATCGCTTGATCAGCGACACAAAGGTGTCGCTGCGTTGAATCGTCTATATCGCCATTTGGGTGAAGGTAGGGACGCGGTTTAGCCCAAGAGGGCGATCCATACCAGCGATGATGAAACATACCTGTCGAATATACCGCTGAAAGCCTTGCACGCCGTAGGACCTCAGGACAAACCACAGCTTGAGCGCGCGGAACCGCCTCCCAAGGCCCAAATGCCAATTGCGGTAATCAACCACGGTACCTAATACCGAGACGTATCAGATGTGGCGACGTCGAGACGATTGTTCAAGGTACCTGCATCACCGTGCTTCGATCGTAAAAACTCGGGTGTCACATCCAATGCAACTGTCAAGTCGTTGCGGTCCCGCACCCACAATGTAGAACAATCGAAATTGACGAGGCCCCACTACAAATACAGGGATAGCATTGTTCAAATAGGGTCTCTTGGCGAAAAGGCAGAAAAAATGGCATGCCTTGTGGAAATTTACGCAGAATGAGTCTGCGTACTTGTTGATGTCGTCGAGCATGCATAATTTCCTGTATTCCGGGCAAGCCATGGAAACCCCCGCCCAAGCAGCATCTACATGGAGCCACATAGAGCGCGTAGAGGTAACTTTACCAACCCCCTGTGAATAAATGCTTTCTTCCAACATGAAGACGGCCTACCAATTTCACCAAGTTCGTCGAGATGATCAATAGCACCTGAGGAGGTAGTGCCCACCGTGGCGACTACAACAACGTTGTGTCAGGAAAGAGCCGTTACCCAAAATAAGGCTTGGATGAGAGAATGCATACTGAGAATGAAAGGATACAGGCCGGCGCTGGAATCTTGTTCGAGTGCCCGTTTGAGCGTCGCACCACGGAGTGCATAATTGTCTTCTGCGGTGACCTCAAGTGCGCGTATGTTCAAGCCAAAAACCAGCCCTGCCTTTTTCCCGAGCGAATGCGTTTGTGTCGTTGTGTACAACACCAGTTTCTCGGCAGGCACATCAGGGTGCTGGCGCAAATACCGGGATCGAGCAACAACCGTGGCAACGAGTGCCGAATCAGAAGCGGTCGTCTATTTTTGCGCACGGAAAGGGTGAGCCTGGAAACAGAGAATGAAGGCAAGAGTGACCTGGATGACACCCCCTCCAACCCCCGAAGTATTGTAAAACGTAGAACTGAGACCGAACATTTCAGCTGCCCAATCCATCACCACTGTCTCAAGTTCGGTGCATGCTGGGCTGACGGACCACTATCAGTCATTGCAAGGGAGACAAGTGCAGAAAAAAGTGAGCTACGATTGCGAGCGAATTAACACGAAAGAACAAACTTACGTTGAATCCGGGGTTGCATCCGATACCATTCGCGTAGAGATCGCCGAGGATGGCCTCAAAAGTACTGGCGGTGGGAAAATAGGCAAAGAAACGCGGATGTTGCCAGTGCATCAATCCTTTATACATATGATATCAGCCTCTGGTATGGATGCCGTGGAACAAAGCAAGAATGGTGTGCGCACCGGGTACAATAAACTTGTGATAATCTTGGGTGATCTGCTCAAAGGTCTCGCCAGTCTGTGGTGGTGCTGCTGTGTGGGGCTTTCGCTAAGTTGACTTATGAAGTGCACGGGCGACATACAGGGAAGAGCACGTCTAAGATATCCTGGATCCACATGGGGTGTGACTGGCTTGTCCTGGAGGGAATAATAGTAATCGCAGATATGATCAATTGCTTGGTAGCCTGCACGGCGAAACCTTGTTCGAGCCGGTCAGTAACTTGTGGTCTATAGCCTGAAGGATTCAATGACAAACTGTTCAATGTCCATGATCGTGGTGTGAATGCTCTGCAGTGAGGGTTGGGAGCAAGCAATAGTAGAGAATGGTACGTGTGACCCTTGCTCCACTTGGAGCTATTACGGATCTGAACCGTGGAAGCTGCCACATACCAGCAAGTGTGTATCACAACCTGAACCTGTTCCGATGAAGACTCAACCAAGCCGTCTTGCCTTCTCGAATGGTTGCATCGCAGAAATATTTGTACAATTGCGTGCGCGCTCTAAGCGGCCTCGGAGGCCGCTGATCAGTAATTTCCTCACGGCCTTGTCCGAGCCCATTCCCTTGCTCAGTTTGGCAGGGGGCCACTCATTTTCTTGAGCTGCTGAGTGTCATTTTTGCTGGTTGATTCGCACTTGGGACCTCAATTGGTATAAGCGGGAAAAGTAGCCTAAAGCGTAGGCACTTTGTGCGCTTTTATGATGCGTGACTTGTGACATAGCACGTGCATCCTCTACACTACCGCCGCCATTGGCCAATGAGCCGCAGTGCCAGTCACACTCGTTCAACCACCCGACTTTGCTCTATTGACCCAGCAGTGTGCCCGTCCGACACTCCTCGTACTCTTCTCTTTTTCTTGAATCATCCTGTAATCCATGCACCGGTCACATGTTCTATTTTCCGACAGGTCTACGGCTTGTCCATGCCTAGTTGTGGTGGTGCTTGCAGTCATGTCGCCTTGCCGAAGCATGCAAACAACTCTGTTCACTTTCCTTGTACTACTTTATTTCCTAGAATCAATTGTGACACGAGGACAATCCGGACTTGATGGAGCAAACTTAGTAGTCTCTTGCACCCTTTCAATCCTTTTCCCCCGGGGGACAAGGGTCCCCAAGTTCGGATAAGGCCGTGAGTAAACTACTGATCAACATCGACGGAAATCGTATGCAGTCGTTCGTTCCTTTCTGACAATGAAAATGACTGACCATGAAATGAAACTTGATACGCAAAGACCCACGACTCAAAATCCTTATAGGCTATACATCAAACCTCGTCTCGTCTCGTCTGCGTGAGATCATACTCTACCTCGTAGAGCACGGACACGTCTCAGCGCTTGTGACGACTATAGGAGGCATCAAAGAGGACTCTATCGAGTGCCTCGGAAATACGTGTCTGATTTCTACCTGAGTGGTGCAGATCTCCTAAAGAAAAGTTTGAACCGTACTGGAAATCCCATCGTACCCAACGACAACTATTGTAAATTTGAGAGCTGGCTTGCCGAGGCCCATTTTGGATACTATGTTAGAGGAGCAAACTGTTTCTGGTAAAGCGTGGTCACCGAGCAACTATCATCCACCGTTTGGGAAAAGAAATCAACAAATGAAGACCCTGTATATTCTTGGGCTTACACGGCGAGCGATGATCATCTGCTTGTACAGGACAAGGCTGACTCAGAGAGACATCCTCGTTTTTAGCCCAGCCCACACCGATGGCGCAATAGAAGATGTTGTTCACATGCAATCTTTCAGAAACCCTGGGTTGATCACGAACAAGACGTAACGCGTCCGAGTGAAAGAGTCAACGTGCCTTGCAAACATATCCAACATTCAAACTTGAGCTCAATCACTAGGGTCCTGGGACTCGCGGCGTGGGAACCTCGGGGCCGGGTGCGTGGTAGCCTCGTGGTCATATGTTAATAACATAAAAGTACGGTCAGAGCTCGCCATCCTCGACGACTCCAGCCATGAAACGAAACCAGTCCTCGAGAACGTCGTCGCCGACGCCGACCACCTTCTCTGGAATCTCCAACTACCGCACGGAATCGTACCGACCAATGAAAGATCAAGGATCCTTACCCGCTCTGCCCTCATTCGATCCCAAGGCTGTTGCGAGAACTCATTACAACGAACTACGACAATACCTCGTCTCATACCTTGCTAAATGTCCGCAATGCTCTCTCTGAAGTTCATCGACCTTTGGGAACTCACATCGATCTTGCAGCACCAGCGAATTCTCGTTCGACTGCACGACAGAAGCTCATCCGGCTTACCAAGCAGCAGTTTCAAGAACTGTCCACGGACGTGTATGACGAACTGATCCGCCGCAAGACAAATACCCCAGAAGACGAAGGTGCGTCTAGTTGTCTGCAACTACCATGAGTCTGTAACCTCGAATCCAGTACCCTGCTTGCCTGCCCGTGACGAGTTTCATCCAAAGAGAAACCAGGCCCGACAGAAGCTTGCCACGCTTCCAACCGCTCGATTCGAAGATTTATCTTCTGATGTCTACTACGAGCTATCGAGACGCTACCCCGAATTCAAGGAGGAGGTTGGTGCGACTTCTGCCCCTCATCACTATGCTGATCCGCAGCATCCCCCTCTGACAGAGCGAAGCCGGAACGGCTCCAATTGGATCCCCGGGTTCAGCTTATGATGATGTTCCTTCACCCGAATTCCATGCCTCCCCTCGCTCAGATGCTCCTATCCTCCCTCCAGGTTCTCGGATGGCACGTGTGTCAGAGGACAGATTGACTGATAATGGGTACGGAAATCAATCGAAGGGCCGTCGCCCTTCGGAAGACGGATTCGGGAGACACCGACCAAGCGACGATGAAGCGCCCCCTAGACGTAGTGAAGACGCTTACGGATCGGATACCAATCCATACGGACTCGGCTCTCGGAAAAAGCCATCCCAAGACATCGCACGCGGTCCATTTCCGGACTTTGGTCGCCGGCCGAGCGCATCTACCAGCATCCATAGCGACTCCACGGGCACAACGAATGCACAGAGTGCAACCGCGACGAGCGGTATGATCATTCCGAACAAGAGCACAATCGCGGAGGAGGATATCGAGGTACCGTATGGACACGAAGAGGGGCGAGACAGCTCGGTCATGATAAGTGATCGTGGTAGAGACGCAGATGGGGATCCCTACGGTGGAATAGATGATGATCAAGAACACGATGGCCCCTCCTTGGGTGGTTTGAGTGCACTAGGCGCGCGGCTCCGGGCCCAAGTACCGGGCGATCCCCTCGACGATGAGGAGGGAGGGGGTGCAAGGAGTGGCGATGATTACTTTGACAAGGTCTCACTTGGACGTGCGTCTGTCACGTCTGACCGGTCGGTTGGTGCAGGAAGGAGTATAGGCGGCAGAACTAGCGTTGGGGGGGAAGATCACGAGCGGTTGAGACGGGAGTATGAATTCAAGATTGCAACGATGCAAGGCAGGATTGTAACTTTGGAGCGAGACCTTGGGAGTGCAGAACTGCGAGAAAGAGAACTGCGCGAGAGTCAACAGCGGGTCAGACTACTGGAAGAGGAACTCGATGGTTTCCGCAAAGTAAGTGAGGACTGCTACTAAATCCAGCTTGACGCTGACTGTCTATAGCGTGCAGAAGAACATGGGTCCGCGATGAGAGCGCTCCAGAAAGAACTTGACGAAATCCGGGATCTACGGACTAGAGAGAAGGAACGGGAAATGAAGCGGGCCCAAAACGATGAAGAAGAGCTCCAAATACTGCGAGATCGCCTTGAACGCCTTGAAGACGGGAGTGGTGGTTTGTCGCGGGTGGGTCTTTCAAATTCGATGCAACTTCCTTCTTTAACATTGAGCAGGGTGATAGTGAATTGGTTGAACAGCTTCGTTCGGATATGGAGGGTCTAATGACTGAGCTGGCGGATCTAGGTCGCCGGAACGACGAATTGATGAATGCGAAGGATGCGGACCTGGCCATCATTCGCGATTTGGATAACCAACTGAAAGAATACAAACGCAAATACGAGCTAGCAAAGACGGAGCTGAGAAGCGTCAAAGGTATGCTCGCTTTTGTGTTCCTCTGGCGGTGCTGACTCGGTGAACTCCTCTAGCCACTTCCCAATTGTATACGCAGCCCCCCAAAATGGACGATCAATTGCCCATGGCCGCAGATGGCGGACTAGTCGACATACATGTCACTGCCTTCGTGTCTGGAATCGACAGCCTTCTTGCGGCTGGACGGACAAACGCCCCAACGCGCGTGCTCATGCCTATGAAGGCTATTGTAAATTCGACATCTGCAATCATCGAAGATGTTCGGGGATACG
Source organism: Boletales sp. KT-2023a (assembly GCA_038090395.1). Lineage (NCBI taxonomy): Eukaryota > Fungi > Basidiomycota > Agaricomycetes > Boletales > Boletales sp. KT-2023a. Next base: position 11,313 of record JBBPMP010000109.1, on the reverse strand, counting down.
AGTTGCGACCCACGCGTGTCAACGTCGACATCGATCATCTCCGCTCCCTTCGCGAGCGTCTCGAAGCAACCCTTTCGAACCTCGTGGTCGCGACTAAAACGCATGCTATGAGCTCCGGGATGTCGCCTGTCAGCTTGCTGGATGCCGCTGCGAGTCACGTTTCTGCGACCATCACAGAGATTGCTAGGATCATATGTATTAGGAAGGCCACGCGAGTCGAACAAGAGGAGTTCTCTACTCCGCTACCTTCACAGTTACCGCCGTCCAATCGCTCCGTGGAAGAGCTGCGGTCAGGACATGAGCGCAGGTCGTCCACTGCAAGTTCGAAGCGTGGCGAAGTGGAATCGCCAGCTGCTAGACTTGTGGATCGGAGAGGAGCGTCGTCTTCTGAACCCTCGAGCTCTAGCACGAATTCTCCTCCCCCTATATTCGACAAGTCACCTGTTCCTGGCAGTGGGGTCATCAGTGATGATTCTGCACCGCCCGAAGATGCTTGGTCTGAGCTTAAGGTATGCTTTGCATTTTCCAATTCAGGGGGTTACGCTTATAAATTTTTGTTGTTGCCCGAGTAGCCCTATCTTGAAGCTCAGACAGAATCCATCGTGTATGCCATCCAGAGCGTGCTTTCTGGTGTCCGCACGCCGATTCCGGCACCAACATTGAACGAGAACCTGACGCAGATCATCACGATCGTGTCTAGCATCGTCGCCGTCTGCAGTGGCAACCTACCTCCTGCCTCCGCCCAACAAGGTACCGAGATTCTCGAACAACTTTCTGAACACGCGAAAAAGCTCCAGGATGTACAAGCACTTCCGGAGGTTACAAAAGAGTCCAGGCAGATTATGGCGAAATCAAGTTTCGCAATTGCGAACGCAATGAAAGGACTGATGAAGCTAGGAGAGCGGTAGTGGTGGACAGGGGATTTGTATACTTCTCTTTCTCATTTGAGCTTCGTCTCAAGACCTATCACGCAGTGCGTGCACAGGCAGACTATGTCTTGTATATCAGTAATATCTGTACTATTTTGCACATGCTTCCGTCGCCATGTCATTTTCTACATAGTAGTTGCCATTCCTATGTACTTGTCACGTTCTTGGGTGAAATATAGACTGGCTGGATGCCACCCCGGTACTGTGTTCTGAATCGTCGTCAGTCCTAGAGATAAACTAAAACCCTTGGTACAGCGGTCTTTCTTCTACAAAGTTACCGTTTCTACTTTCTACTTATTCCACTGGAGTCGACATTTATGTAGTATTCAAGCTCGGGAGCTCAAGCTGAACTCCCAACAAGATCGTCCATCAACTTTTGAATGTCTTGCGCGGTGTCCCCACCATCGCTCAGTATTCCTCCATCTTCCAGAAGTGGCTGGATAGATTTCCAAAACAATTCAGAGTCCTGGGTCCGACCTGGATCCGGAGTAGTTCTGTTACTTTCCACGAGAGCCGCATACGCCGTCTCCAACGTAGTCGCATCAAGTCCATTGACCTGACCCTGTCTCGCCATCGTAAGTTCACCATCGTCGGTATCCACGTCTGCATCGTCGGAGAGCCAGTTTGAAGCGAGGGGCGGCATGTCCCTAAACATGGCATCCGAGTCAGATAGCCATGCCCCGGTACCATCCGAGTCGGTCGGGAACAGTCCTCCTTCCGTGTCGGTCAACCACGCTTCCGTCTCGGTGAACCATGCGCTGGCCTCCGAGTCGGTGAACCACGGCGCAGCGGTGCTTGCATCATCAGAGTGCCACGCTGTGTCGAACACTGTCTGAAGTCCCGAGCAGTTTATAGAGGGCAAAAACATATCGGAGTCGAGTAATGCCACATTACTTGGGGTGTGCGTGTCTGAGATGCCGTCATGCTTGGCAGGGCTTGACAAAGGGCTAGCTGGGAGAGGTGATGATGGAGGAAGGGGACTAGACGTGTAGTCCTCTTCGGTAGGGTGTGCATCCGATATCATGTCGGGCGGCACACTTTTCTCTCGATCATGACTGGGGCTACGCTGGGGTGGAAGGAGAGCCACGTCCACGCAATTGAATACTTCCACCAGTTTGCAGCCAAGTACGTCTTCTCCCTTGTCCGGCGAAGGTCCCTGCTGGACAGAGTCATCGTCCATATTCAAAGTCGAGCCTCCAGATGCCCCGGGATGCGCCAGACTGGGTCGCTGTGGCGTTCGCAAAGCACAAGGCGAAGGTGGAGGCAGCAAAAATGCCCTCGTACCCATCCCCGTGTGCGTCCGAGGCGTACGGATGGCACTTGGCGACCCAAGGAGCAAGTTCCTATCGGTATGCGAGCTTCCCAGGATCGGACGGTCGTTATTACTGCGTTTTGGTGCCAATGGTGTTTGCAGCCCACACTTCCGTGGTGACTTCTTCGTTTCTCCTGAGCGGTGAAGTCCAGTCGGGGAACGCGGTGTAAACGTTGAGCGGCTGACAGATCGGGTAACACAGGGGGTGCTTGGAGTGAACAATGATATCGAGTCTTGACCAGAGGGTGTGAATAGTGAGAAGGGGCCAGACTTGCTTGGCGTACGTCGTGTTCCCGATCTTGACAAAGAAATAGGTGTTTTGGGTGGTGTTCTCGGAACTACCGCAGGCGTGGATTGGTCGCCTAATCGTGGCGGAGAGGATGGGATGGGTTCCACCACATTAGAAGCGAATACAGGAAGAGAAGCAAGTGAAGGTCGCAGCAATTGGGCGCTCCGTGCAATGTTCGAAGAAGACGGACGCAGAGACCGTAGTTTCGCTTCATTCGCGACGGGTTCCTCGTCTCCGTCAGAGGATTCTTTGGCAGAACGATCTGCATTACCCAGTCGTCTGCGTTTCGCCTTCGCAGCTTCCCGCCGTCTCAATGATACTTGGGATTTCTTGGCCTCCTGCTCTGCTCGCTGGCGGGCTAGCGCCTCTTCGGACAATCGGGGAAGCATTGCAGTGCTCGTACGCGCCCACGCAGGCATAACAAAGTCCTTAAGGGGATTTTTCGGCGGAGCGGCTGTTGTTGTGGACGTAGATGCACCTGAAGATGTCAACGTGGATGACGAGGCAGAATTGGAGACAGCCCCCGGAATTAAACCAAACTGGAAAGTCGATGTGAGCAGCGGCAATGCAGAAACCGTTGAATTGGATCTGAACAAAGGGCGTGAAGGAGATGACTGTGCATGTCTTGGTGTCGACACCAGCTGTGCAGGTGATGCTATTTGGGATGAAATTGCAGATATCCCTGGTTCTGACAACATCGAATATCATGAATGGATGAACCAGCCAACAAAGATAAAGTACGAGTTCCTTGGAACCAAACACGTACCCAATCTGCGTCCCGAAGAGGAATGTTTTCGAACCTTTAGGCACTTGCGTGATTCACGTTCTGCCATGACTTCAGTGAGGGTGCGTCTCCGTTTCAGTGGGTTTGCGTCCGTCGCAACGCCATTTGAGAATACCTCAGTAGTCTCCGTGTGCTCCACTTTAGACTTTGACAGGCGAGGGAAATGCGTGCCATTGCTATCAGTGGTTGAAAAAGCGAGCAGTCGATGAGGGTTCTGGCTGACTCGTCCGCGGGAAGTTGAAGCTGTGATGCCACGCAAGGAACCTAGCATCGAAGGTAATCGTACCGACGGCGATGGCATCCATTTCGTTCCAACCGTTGGCGAAGATTGAATCCGGTGGTTCGTAGTAAGGGTTCTACCTAAACTTGATATACGTGTCCCGGACGGAGAGGGAGACGGCGGAGGTGATGGCGTGGACAAGGGGTCTTGGTTCTGGACGTATTCGTCCTGTTTCCGTTTGCGTGCTCGAGACGGAGTAGGTGTCGATGGTACGTCTAAGGCCAGTGAGGTGTCTCCGCCTCCTCGCACCACCCTTCTAAAGGAAGTGTTGCTCGAAGTCGGTGTCTCTGTGTCAGCTACTGTCTGTGCCAGCTCAAGCGTCCTGGACGGTGTCGATGTTCGAGACGATGCCGATGTTTCTTGTTCGGAGAGTGGCGTATTTGCAAGCAGAGGTGAGAACTGTATTCCAGGCATTACAGGCTCACAATTTGTGATGAGCGAGGATGAATTTCGGCTGCCCGTCGTTTGCTGCCTAGTACTTGACTTGCGAAACATGGCGGTGTCAATGGTCGCAGAGTCAAGAACGACAATGTCCGAGCCACTGTCGTCCTGGTTATCGCCTGTATTGGTACTCTCCTGCATTCCTTGGGGAGTCTTTTCTTCAGAACTTGTTGCCGCGAACTGGAGTAGATGGGGATTGGTGGAAAGCAATCCCTGCAATGCTGATACGAGAGCTGCTTGCTGCTCAGGCGTTGCATTGACTGCGGCGCTTCCGCAAGTAGATGATATTGCGGATAGTAAACCGAGGAGCGGGGTTTGCGTCGGATGGAGCTGCGGCTGGTACAGTTGAGCCTGGCTTTGGCTCGATGTGCCTGATTTCTGGTTCAGGAGATTTGTATTAGTTGCATGACCTTCTGGTCCGCCCAACACTGTATTGCGAGTCAATGGTGCACAGACAAATGGTGAATAGGTGGGTGGACCACGGAGAGATCTGGGCTTGGTTTTTTGCTTGGAACTCCTCCCTGCGTCTTGTTTGGAATCCAAAGAGCTCGCCCCTACGTCATTGACCCCGTCAATGGGTGCGTTGGGTTGGAACGAAGCTTGCATTACCGGGAAGGGAAGAAGCACTGCCATGGGCTTTTACTTTTGGCTTTGAAGACATAGATCCCTCGGGACGACCCCGCGCACGTCGTGGAGGGCCTATGTAGAGTTCTGGAAAGTCAGCTGAGCGGGTAAGGGTTTGCTGTTGTTGTTGACCATCCTGCAAGTGATGACCAATTGACCAATTGGCCCCAGCAGCTTGCGGAGGATAGACATTAAGCGGTTGGAAAGATCCGGGTGCGGGCATCGGGCCAAACGAAGGATGCGATTGTAGTATAGGGTTTGGCATGCGTCTGGTCTGTGCAGAGAGAATGGGTGTGAACATAGGTTAAATTATTCTGGTATTGAAGGAAACGCACTTCCCGAAGTGCACAAACAACTTCGAGTGACGGCGATGGATTGGAAATAATCGTGCCAGTGACGAGGACATCCTTCGAGTCGTTTGATTCGAGGGCCCGAGACATAAGCCCGAGAGCAACCGCTACACCACGAGGTGAACTGGCGTTGTGAGGTGTATACGGTAGACCTGTAGGCAGCGGCTGGGTTTCTAGGGGATCAAGGAAATATAAGGAGAAGTCTCGTGCAGGATCCTGAAGAAGCTCGGGACTGTAGCGGTGTGAGAGCCTTGTAGAAGTTGAGATCAGTGCTCACCTAGAATCGCAAACCGCCGTTAGGCATGCTCTAAGTGGGGCTCGAGCGTAGGCGTGCTCATTCGAAAGTGAATTCAGTGAGATCTCGCCGCACGGGTGAACTGGTATTTGCGATGACGATTTGGCGAGTATATATTGTGGATTGCTGTTGACGGTGTACAACACACGTACTATTTGGGCCATTTCAGAGCCAAAAGAACAAAGATAAAAGTACTCACAAGAAACTTGCAGCGTTGTAGCTTCCATTGTACGTGCAGCGAGTATCTGTGGAGAAGATACGAGCGGTATCCTGGAAGAACACGCGTGACTTACTGTCAACGCGTCGCGTCACGCATGTGACTTGACGCGACTCAGTGTCACGATCCTACGGTAACAACCAAGCATCGTTCAGCGACGATTAGTATAACCATACTACTGTACAGTGGACTCACTGGGAATGCACAGGTTGTATCACTGCCTTGCGCGTCTATACTCATTGCAAAAATGCCACTTGACGACTCTTTGTCGAGATTGCTTCGACTCCGGAAGCATAAATCATTCACGAGATATGGTTCAATACACAATCACTCTATTGCGGCAGGCATTCGAGTAGTCTCCGAACCGGTACTCACTTCCGGCGCATTTCGGCACATACCCCCGTCATCCAGTCCTCAACGTCAACAGTCCGCCGACGTGTCGACCACTTATCGCGTCGTCTCCGATGCAGCGCAGACGTACTATCTATCCGTGGCACAAGCGGTCGTAGAAGTTCTCCTCGTTGTCGGTGGCTTTGTCAAGGCTGCCATCGGGGGTCTGTTAGGCTTTCTCCGACTTGTCGACGTAGGTCAGCATCGTTCTCGAGTATCATTACATACGCCCTCGTTGGGGTGTTGTCTTGTCACAGAGACATGTACAGAACAAGGACGACTTGGAGACACTCAGATGCCGAGAGGACCGATCTCTCGACCCACTTTGAAGAGGCACTGCGACATTGGTTATGTCGCTCCACAAAACAAATTTGGACATTTCACGAATCAGACTTCACTAGTGAATTGGAAATGGCACAAATCAAGCTTGAAAGAATGGAAGAATGGATCTGGGGAGCCCCGTCGTTTAAACAAGGCATAGCAAGACGCATCACTTCAATCAATAACGTTCTCGTTCAATATGAAAGAATCTCCGTAGCGACTCTGTTATTATTAACTTTTCACGCCTTATTTAGGTCTTCTCCCAAATGCGACTTCGGAACGACGTGTTTGGTATCAAAACGATTGTCGCCGAGTTTAGGCAAATGCAATTGAACGGGCACTCCACGACAACTGTGCGGATACCAGTCAGTGTATCGTGGCTTTGCGAAACCGGTCGACGCTACGGGACGGGAGCATGATCTCCTTGATCGATGCGTATGCCTGGATGTACGCTCCTATTATATTACCACATGCATCCGTGAATTCTAATATGACGACTTTTCAGCTACTTGATCTCATGCTCCGTGCTAGTGTCTGTGGATGAAGATTCGACGAACGTGAAACGCTGGAGCGGTATATCGAGAGGAAACTACGATTTCGTGGTTTACTGCTTAGCCTACGATGAGCCTCGAGTCGACGTTGCGAGCAACGAATGGAAATCAAACGCGACTTTTTGACACCACGCGGCACAAACAGCATTATCGATGAAGAAACTAGTCCTGGACTCACAGGGGAGTCAAAGCACCTCATTCGAAATTTCGTAAAGAAATGGTGCGTATAGAGCGTGCAGTCATCTGAAATACTGATCGTTCAACAACGGGACATGTTATTTCAGCGGTATGCACACTCGTCTATCCTGCCATTCACGCAGAGTCGACCATCTCCATGTTGTCTCCGACTTTCGGGATGCTGGTGCAAATTTCATCACTCTCATGGATACCGCTAACGCCTGTGCATGGGTAACGAACGGCACGCGATATCGCCCGGAACCGGGCGGGCCGTACATGATCACCTCAAAGCGATCCATGCGTTTCAGGGTAAAAAACGTCAATCGGTAAAATGCTTGTGGGTGGGATGCGAGGCCACTTTGCAACGGTGGAATCTTCCGAGACATATTGTTGTCTGCCACCTTCAAGCGGGCGGTGTGATCTGCGTTGCATGTGGCGTACACGTACCTCGTTTCGATTTGCAGCATACTCACGGAAAAATGTTCCGCAAGACAAGCAACAATCCGCTGAAAGGTGCTTGAAACATCCACGTCATCGGCGTCGTCCGTGGACCACTTGCAATAAACAGAAGTGCCGCGCACTCTTGCGAAGAATCTATGTACAATTTGTGACAACATCCCTGTAAGCGGCCCAGCCACCTGCTGCTTAAGACCGTTACGCCAAGACGCAGTGATACTGAATCGCAATGATTCAGTATCGCAGGTTGTATATATGCTAGTTGTAGGTATCTAGGTAAGCCGCAGTAGGCGTACAGTCCCGCAGAGCAACCAAGGGAAGACGGATTATGGAACCACTACCAACCAGAGCCCTACACACAGATTCTGCCCGTGCGCCTTCATCTAGGTGATTTCACACCGACGCATAACGCTAAGATTGAGCTCCAAAAATGCTTAGTTCAAGGCTCATGTGATCTACCAGTCAAGACCAAGCGACTGCATTGGCGTCCTCGCACGCTTTCTCTAAGCATCAGCAGCTCACCATTCGTGCATATCAGAACGGTGACGCAAAGCAGTCTCTGATACATAAACCAAGAAATAATTAAACAGATGTCATGTCTAGATGATACACAGTCCGTGAAATGAGCACTCTAGCGCACAGCAAACGGAACTCAAAAAATATACGATCCGTAAACGTCCAAAGATGCTCATTGGTCGTAAACCGAAACCGGATATCGACCGTTTCATGAGACTGGCAACTGCAGTCTCTCCAGGCATACTTTTGCGACCGTCTCGCCGTTCAGTGGTATGCTGTTTCCCTGAAATCCTTCTGGGTAATCGACTGGCGGTGTTTCAGGGTGTGTAAACGTTCTGTCAAGCAAGATTCCGTCAAAACAAGTAGGCGTTCGAGACCGACACGCACTTGTCATTCCAAACGCCATAATGGACCATCCCAAGGGCTCGCGTCGTGTACTCATAGTCGTGCGCGAACCCGCCGGGATAAAAAAACTCGATCACCGTCGATTTCGGGGTAGGCTTCATCCACACCAAGGATGTTAGTCCGTTACCATGTACACCCATCAAGATCTGTGCCGGCCCCAAGATAAGAGTGAGCGTCATCCTGAAACATGATACTCACCGTTGTCCGCGCGGCTAATCTAAACTGTTCTTCGTGAGAAAGCTTGTCCATGCTCACCACATTCACTTCGACCCCGTGCTGATCGCGCAGCCTGTGCAGCACCTCCACGAGTTTCTCGTGGTCCTCTGGAATTAGGGAACGTCGACCCCATTCCTGACGCGAGATGTACGTGATGACAAGATCCGATGCTGGGTCGAGATTCGCATCTAGCCCACTGAATTTTGTGACGGTGCTTCGAACGGTGTTCCACCAGTGTGCGCTGCCGGGAAGCGCAAACGCTTCGGACGCAATGCGTCCTGTACGCAGAAATTCTTCGCCCTTCATGGCGGCTGAACGGTCGGTGAATATAACCCGATCAAGTAGTAAGGGCCGCCGCATGTCTGCGCGGTCGAGCCAGTCTGGGGAGTATTCAGCAGTGACGGAAGGAAAGACCGCCCGGAGGACCCATTGGTTCATAGAAGCATAGTCTCTCCAATTGTCGCCGTCTGCATGGGAGAACCAGATTCGTCGCAGGGCGGGCAGAGGCGATGATCCGTCTGGAGAGATGGAAGGGTCCAAGGAAGAATACACCCGCCAGAACCCAAAAAAGAGTTCGGCGGACCAGTGATAGTAATGTGCAATACTGGAAAGAATTGAAGTAAGAGCGGGCACTGAGTCGCGTGATAAACGTAAACGTACAATTGGGGTGGGTCGTTCACGATCCACTGCGTTGAGCGTAAGACAAAAAGTAATATATCCTGTCTAAGGCGACGCACCGTGACTCCGTCGATAAGGTCCGCGGTGGTTCCGAATAACTCTCGTGCCTCGTCGATCGTGACGACACGAAATTCGCTGTCAGTCGGCAAGCGAGATGCGACGGCTTCAGGGCCATTCGCTATCTCAATTCCCACCGAGGTGATGGAATCACGGTCTGGAATGGACCCTGGGTCATTGGTAACAACAAAGACTGTCCCGTTGAACAAAAAAAGATTGTCGAAAATCGTCCAGCCTTGAATACAAAGTCGGTTGCTGTGGATTAGGCTAGGAAATGGGTGGCGCACCAGGTACGTGTGCAATTACGGTCGTTGATGGCACGTCTTCGTTGGTGGACCAAGTGACACGGGTACGCCAGCGCTCCGAATCCAATGTTGGTATAAAATTGTCCTGGGAATGAGCGTGAAACCCAAAGGTGTATGTGTGGACAATCTTTTCAATAAACGAGGGTGATTCTTGGCTGCCATAGCCTACAGCAGACAAAGAGAGCAAACCGAGGAGTAGGAGAGCAAGGAGATAGTACTCGCGCCTCGTCAAACTGGACGTTGTGGGTCTGGACATGACAGAGCGCCAGAAACATGTAAGGTCTGCTCCACATATAAATAGAGGGGTCAACGACCTTTTATGTTTCGTGACCCCCCTTCATACCCATCCTCCTTCCTTGCACTCCTGCCAGGATGGGCCTTGCAGGCAGAAAACAAAAGCAGCGCATCCCTGCAGACCCTCGGAATCTGAGCTGGGCTGATGGCGAGTCCTTTCTGCTGTTACCACTATTACCATCACGACTCACGTCTTGGTAGACGCGTCCCGTTTCGGGCTCTCGTATCTGTCAAAGTTTGGATGGGATGCATCTCAGGGCCTCGGGTCCTCTGGCGATGGCGTCAAGACGCACATCAAGGTGCAACAAAAGCTTGATATGATGGGCATCGGGGCACAGCACCAACGGGACCCGAACGGCATCGCGTGGAAGCAAAACAAGGAATTCGAGGCATTGCTCAAGAGGCTGAACGAGACCGCCGAACAGGCAGCCGACAGTCGGGATACGAAAGAAGGGAGCGGGGGAGAGCCAGAGATGGTGGACAAGACATCCATAAGCACGCTGGAGGAGACATCGATGCAGGAGCCAACTGCAACGACCACAAAAAAACGAAAACACCGGGGCACGGACGATCCAGATGCCAGCGAAAATACGAAGAGGAAGAAAAGAAAAAAAGAAAAACAATCAAAATCCGGCCCTGACAATTCAAACGGTTCCATTTCGGATCCCCCGTCACCATCCTCTTCAATGCCTCGCTCTGAGCTAATACCCAAACCTCGTCCGATGGCGTGAGTTGCATTTGTACGTTGATGTAACAATCAGAACTTATTTTCTCTACAGTCATCGTACACGCATCCGCGCCGCCAAACGCATCGCAGGCAAATCCGCGTCGGCCATTTCAGAGATTCTCGGCATCGCGCCCGCCTCATTGGTGTCCACGCCGACGTCGCCTTTGGCATCCTCATCCTCTTCTCCCACCCCGGCCCCTCAACCGAGCTCTCTCTTTCTTGACAACTTGACCACATCTGCCAAAAGCGTCGCGGATTATTTTAAGGAAAAGCTCGTTTCCCGTGCGCCATCGTCATCGACACCCTCGGGCTCTGCGACGCCCGGTCTTGGTGCCAATTTGCTGGCCCCCGGTTGGTCACCTATATCTCGCGATGACGTGGACGAACCACCGCGGAGAGGCATAGGCAGCCAGGATTCCGTCATCTGTCCCCCCTCACAGGTACCCGAACCTGTACTGATATCTACGTCTGGGAGCAACGATGTCGATTCCGAGAAGTTGCGGCGTAAGGCGGAGCGCAAGGCAGAGAAACAGAAACGGCGTGGAGTCAGGGATAGCCAACGCATACCCGAGAATGTGTCTACCAGCGCAGAGGAATGGGTGGAAAAGGACGACACGGAAGTCGCTTGGGAGGAACCAAAAAAGAAGCGCAAGGAACGAAAGTAACATGGCAACCTAGAGACCGACGCGGACACCTTTC
>JBBPMP010000108.1:0-60454 GCA_038090395.1 Boletales sp. KT-2023a | reverse complement strand
GCTGTTGTGCAGAGCTAGCTGCTGCCGCAACCGGCCCTTGCTGCCCAAATCAATGAGCAAACAGCAAAAACAGCCAAGGGAGGAAGGGACAACCTGTGCACGCAATAGTTGTTGTCTCGCAAGTTCTTCGTGTCTCCGTCGTGCCAGTAACATCTCTTGCTGATCCCTCGACTCTTTCTCAGCTTTCATCCGGCTAAGTTCTGCCGGCGTGAGCTTCGGCATTTTATTATACTGTCCATGCGTGTCGTGGACGTTTGGAGGCTTCCTCTGGTTCACTGCAAGATACTCAGTGACAATCCAGATAGCTCACTACAGAAAGAAACGTACTGCTTGCAGCCTTCTGGGCTGCCTCCCTTTTCTTTGCGGTTTTTCGTATAGTCTCATACATGAGTGAGTGTCGTCGTCTTTTGATCGTATCTGAACTGACGGTAACACCCGACGCGCCGGCCTGACTCTGAGCTATATGGATGCTCGCAAGGCGCTTCACTCCCCTGGTCGTCATTTGGGCCTGTTGCGTAGAAGTAGAAGGCGTAGTCGGAGGCGACGTTCCATCCGCGCACGCAGGGGGAGTCACGTCCGCATGACCAGGAACACCGCCCGGCTTTCCACCGAACTTGACGTTCCAGCGCTCAAAGCATTCCCAAGGCGTTCGCTTGTCGATCGAGATGCTGACCCGCGTGGAGTTAAAGGAGTCAGCAACTAGGATCCAATTCGATGGGTACTTTTCAACAAAGAATTTAAGGAGGGTATCCTCTGAGGGTGTCCAACCATGATCGAGCCGTTGCTTTTTACTGTCCTTTGGAGGCTGCGGAATAAGGGTACCTCCAAAGCCCTGGGACCTAACGCCGTCGAAAAGTTCTGTAAAAAAAATTGAAACAGATAAGACGAGACCGCATCGTTGACATTGTACTCAAGTTTAGACTCACCAGAAACCTGTTCGTCAGTAATTTTACCCGACGAGCTCTCGGTCTCTGTAACACCTGGCTCCTCCGGAGGAAGCCACCTCCCATTTTTCCACCGCCTCACTGGTTGCAAAGGGCTGAGCAATGTGGGTTTACATAGCATGAATTTGCCCATAGGCGCTATCTTCGTATATCCGGCGTCGTCGATGCGTCTATTGTCGTCTCTCTCCGACTTTTTGTCGGTCTTCTTCTTCGGTTCGGAAGGTGCAACGTCAGGCATCCCAAGCGGTTGGAGGTCCGGGAAGAGATCGGAAAGGTCAAGAGGATGCGCAACGTCGAGGCCGACTGTGGACGGCAAAGAATCTTCGGTAGTAAGGTCTGAAAGTGCTTTCACGAGATCGAGGTCGTCATTGTCTAGGAATAGTTTGCTGTCGTTAGAGTATGCAATCCGCTCCCTCAATGGTGCATACAAGTTCGGCCTTGGGACGCCCTTACTCGGGCTAGGGATGCTTTGAGTTCCCGAGTCCGGTTGCGAGCCTAGGACTGGGTCGCTCGAGTCTGGTTTGAGTCCGGTCAATTCAACCACCTCTGGCTTCGCGGTCCGTGTCTCGTCATCCACGGCTTTATTGCCCTCGGCTTCGTCAGGCTGGATGGCATCCACGTCCATTGCATCGGCATCCCTCTGCCATGTACCACTCATATTCACCAACGCGGATGAATCCTCCACGTCTTCCATCTTCGGCCTCACGATACCATCAGGGCCGGTACTCTGCCTCTGACTGCTCTCTCCCGACCCTCCTGACTCGCCAGACCCCGACCTCGACCCACTCCTTTCTAACGCCTCCTCAAGGGCATCTCGGGTCTCCAGCGCATCGACGATGTCCCGTTGTTCCACTTCCCCCTCGTCGTCATCATCTCCAGATTCCTGATCACTGTATGCTTGGTCCTTGTCGACTTGATCACAGGCGACTGCTTCGTGATCCGCTTCCATACTCTGGTGTTGTCGCTGATGCTGCGAGGGACTCGAGGCAGAATCGGTCGTACGCGGCGGCTTCCAATGCATACAGATCCCCCGCTTGATACGTTCTTCGCGAGTGCCAGCGTCGTGCCATTCAAGGACGGCAGTGGAGAGATTGAACGCAAGAACATACTTCCATTTGCGTTCCTCCCGAAAATCGACGCGCATCCACTTCTGTCACCATTTCATCCGCAACACGCTATGAAAAGTCTACAAAGGAAGGAAACTTACCATCTCATCCAATAGATAATCCCAATGTGTCTTCGTCATTCCTCCCAGATTGCGTTGCTTTTTCGGTTGTCTGTAACTCCACTTGGCCCTGTTCTCGAGCGATTCGACGCGCTCCAGCGTCCGCACGAGCCTCAATTCTGTGATGGCGACCTATGCGCAACTCAGCATATGATCAATGAAAGAAAGGGCACGCATACACTCCAGTCTTTTGTACTTAGACACTTGGTTGCTCTCGACACCTTTTTATAAATTGGATTTGCACGGATGACCGCACCCCACTTGGCGAATCCAAGTGGGGCCCATTCCTCCTTACCAGTTTTGGTGTCTGGTCTGTCTTTATCTTTCTTTTTCTGCTTTGACGATTTGCCCTTGCGGAGATACTCTGCGGGAAGAACGTTGAGTGATGGGAGGTTATAGGCGGGGTCAAAGTGATGGCGTTGAATCTCCGTTGGGAAAGTCGTTGGTGGAGACTCTTCAACGAGGGTTTCGCCATCCATGTCGTCAAAGCTGAAGTCAGGTAGTGCAGGAGCGGGAGATGTTGGCGTGGGTATGAGTAGAGACGGCTGGAGGGACATGACATCAACAGCGGTGTGGATTATCATTGGACGCGGATCCTCCGGCGCAGACACAGGCGAGGGAGTGGTAGGGACAGGAGCAGGCGTGACGACGACGTCGACAGACATGTCTTCATCCTGAGCGTGAACGTGGACGTCCGTCACCTGGGCGTATGCAGGCGAAGAAGATGGGAGCATTAGCTGCGGAGACTCTTCACGAATGCCCTCCATGGGTTCAGAGGTGTTCATATTCACTGTCTCGGTAGTGGGCTCAATGCTATCAAACTGAGTGGGCCGTAATGGTGTGGGCGCAGGTTGGGCTGATGTATGTCGTGATATCGTAGGACTGTGACACGAAGTTGTCGATGGTGGGCGAGACGCGGGGCGAGACGAAGGGCGAGGGGGAGGAGGTAAGCTAGTGTGATCCTCGGGAGGAGGTAATATCTGCGTTTCTTTCTCTTGCTCCTCCTCTTGCTCCTCCTCCTCCTCTTCTTGCTCCTTCTTCTCTGGGGGCTCGCTGGGTCGTCCATGCGATGGTGTTGATTGATGGGACGCAGGCAAATCGACTTCTGCAGTAACTTCCGCCAAGTCGTCCATCTCAGCCTCTTCATCTTCCTGTTTCTGCACTGGTGATTTGGTCCGCGTAGGGGACGCAGGTGGTTCGGACATCGGAGAGTCGATCTCGGGGGCTGCTGGTTTCTCCGGTTCCTCCACGACCTGTTCGGAAGGAAGCGGAACAAAAAGCTCGCTGTCAGAGAGATTGGATATCGTTTCAAAGTCCTGACTACAGAAATACAAGTTAGGACAGGTCCGAGATACGAGACGAGCGGGATCGATCAACAAATGGGGCGGAATCAAAGGGGGAGACTTACTTCTTGCGAAGATCGAATTTGTCCAAAAAGTGTTTCAACCCCTCATCCTCGTCGTCATTCCGACCATCGGTTTCATCCAAGGCGAGGAAGGTACCAACGTCGTGTTTATGTTGGATCATGCGGTACATTTCGCGGAGGAGCGCATTTCTTTGCTGTACGATCGCGCTGTGTGATCATGAGCTGGGTGTGCGGGATGGATGGGAACGATAAGACTTGCTCGAGCTGGGCCACGCGCTCTGCAACCAGCAGCTCCGTCAATTCGGCCGACATGCTGCTACAAAGTCGTGAGTCGATGTGTCCTCGCTGTTGTGAACAAAGGATAGGTTGACGTCGATGTCGGATCCGTCGTTGTGAACGTCGCTGGCGACGCGCTCGTCCGGTGTATGTCTCGTAGCCGGTAAAGGTGGAGGGTAAATGGGATGCGTGTGGGGGGGTTGACCCGCAAAACTGAGCTTGGGGGGGTCACACGGGGGTCACACGGGGGGTCGCCAAATTTACTCAGTGTTCGTCCCGACACCACCGTAAGACGTTCCCAACCAACCTAAATGTCCTTTTGCACAGCTGTCCGCCTCGCACGGACCGTCCCGCGCAGATGTAGGCCCGTCCTTTTACCTCTCTCCGTCGTCGCGCTCAACGTCGGCGACGTGCACAGGTCTACACCAAACAACCGTCCGTCATGCTGTTACGAACCTAGAGATGCCTGCCATGTCGCCCACGATGACAGAGGGCGGAATCGCGTCCTGGAAAAAAAGTGAGGGAGAGTCCTTCTCCGCCGGCGACGTTCTGCTTGAAATCGTACGTGGTCGCGTCGTGTCGACCCGGCACGGTCTACTTACCTGTTTCAGGAAACGGACAAGGCAACTATCGACGTAGAAGCGCAGGAAGATGGTGTTCTCGCAAAGATCTTGGCACGTCTCTCACTGCGTCGCGACTGCTTGCCCTTACATTCACGTAGGCCTCAGACGGTACTAAGAATGTCTCCGTCGGAAAAGTCATCGCCCTGCTTGCGGATGAGGGTGACGACATATCCAACCTCGAAGTACCCAAAGAGGAGCCTAAACCGGCTGCCCCCCAACCCAGGACCTCTGCCCCTACCCCTCCACCTCCAGCACCTGAACCAGCCCAAGAACCGAGGACACACTCCCACCATCCGACGCACTCCAAGCATCTGATGCCATCCGTCATCCGGCTGCTTGTCGAGGGTAATATTACAGATGCAGAGGTCATCAAGGGGACCGGTGTCCGTGGCATGCTGACAAAAGGAGATGTCCTTGCATACCTTGGGAAAGCTTCAAATCCCCTTGGTACCTACAAGTCTCCCCAGAGAGAGACTGTAGTGTACCCCAAGACGGAGCTACCTACCAATGTACATCCTATTGATCTCTATCGTATCATGATCCTGATCAAAGTCTTTTTGTAATTTCAGCCGTTGGACGGTGACGCCATTCGGCAGCTCATTGTATCAGGGCTCACAGCCAAGTTGAAGCCGACCGCACAGGGCAAGTTACTTCCTCGGAAATCAAAAAGATGTACTCATTCACATCAACAGCACCATCGACACCTGCCTCGTTTGATGCCATCATTGCTGACTACGTCCCCCCTGCGCGCAAAACGCCCTCGTCAATCACGCCCGTCCCACCCGCTTCCAGGGATAGTACCGCAGCATATTTTGACGGCTTGTTCTGATCGTGTTGCTGTTCATTACGCTATACATACCTTAGACTTTCGCTGGACCCCAATTCAAGATCATCAAGCATAGCTATCACATCGTTCACGCGACCTCGTCGTCCAGTGGCACACACTGGAAAAGCATGTGAGAGCAGGTCATCCATGTGCGCGTTATACACACCCTAAACTCTATGAACGAATCCGACGTTCCGCCTCCTCTTGCCTTTGGGACAGGGACTAGAAACTGCAAGCTAAGCAATCCTTCTGCTTCGATTCGCAACGATGTCTTTGTAGAGCTTTGAAGCGCCCGAATGGTGTGTGTGATGTGTGTGAAGCGATAGCTGTGCCTCACGCGAGTGACAACCGTCCGTAATGGACCAGAAAAATGAAACGCCTTACCTGATTGATACAGACCGCGAACATTCAAAGGATTCGAGGACCTCCTTGTCATTCGGATAGTCCATCTATACAATGCAATGTCGTGAATGTGAAATCATGTATAACAAGATCACTTGGAAGTAAAAAGACATGATCAAGTTCACATACCTCGGTGCTCCCAAAGTCTCCCGACGCTTTTATTCGAAAAAGAGGCTTTGAAGTTCTAAACGCTCCAGCATCGTCCCTACGCTGTCCGGCATTTCGCGCAGCCTCCGCGCCCGGGTTGCTCACGAACGTGATTTTCTCACAAGAGGGATCTAGTTCCGATAATGCATCGCGGAGCCATGACGACGACTGCACGCATGTACGCATGCGACCGATATACAAAAACAGACAGGTTGAATGCCGTCAATTCGGGTGCGCGCGTGGGATGAACCACCCAGGTGCTGACCTTGAATATAATTTTCAATACGCTACCTCGGTTTCCAAATCGGAGAAAACCAGTAGCAGGTGCATGCATTCGGTTACGCAACAAGCACAGCCGAGAGATGTAGGACTCACGTCTGATCCCCGTCAAAGGGCAGCTCTAAACCGGGTTCTGGATCAAATGTCACGATTTCGCATGTCGTTGTTGGTCCTGAAAAGTCTTCGGCGCTATTGCCCATGGGTCGTGCGTTGGCCATTACATCATCGGAACACCCCGTGGATGGTAGACGAAGGGTGAAAATCGGAGATGCAAAACGTAGGAGAAACGGAGGGTAACGGGTGGGATACTCACAGCAATAACGTCAATGGGTAACCATGCCCGGCATAGGAAAGCCGCATGCTCGTCCTTTTTTCATTACCTCCACCAAAAAAGCGCTCCAGACCTTGTGCAACGTTGGACCGCTGCTGATTGTGGGGTGGTACATCGCGTCCCGCGCCCTTTAGATCTCTGCGGTCCTCGTCGGACGCACCGTCCTCCCTGTGCCACTTCTTTGGCTTTGGGACGCTCGGATGGGAAGACCAATTGGCCGTGCCGAAGATGCCGAGACACTCGATGAGCGTGGTGAGCGGAACCTCAAACGTTATCGAATCTGAGTCAGGCGTTCGTTGTGTATTCTGCGAATTTTCGGGGTTGGGCGAGTAATTCCATTCGTCAAAATGATCTCGATAAATGTAGGATGTTGCTGCAAAGACGGGGCGTGGACGGGTTAATTGGAATAAGGGTGGACGAAATGGGCCCTGAAGCAGCACGGAGGCTGGCTGTCTGGCGCGCCGCTCACGTACCGAGCACACAATGGGCTTCTTCGACAGTCACTACCATGCCCAGTCCGGTGTCCGCGGTCAGGGTGACGGATGCACGCTGATCAATTTTGTAGATTGAATTGAAACCCGTGCTAGAGTTTTTGGACGCTCATTAATATTTGTGAGACTCACGTTGGAGAAGTTGATGCCCTTTAAGAGCGCCGCAAAGTATCTGACATCACGAACGGATGCAGTGAGGACCTAACAGGCGGCGATGTGGTCAGGGATGTTCCATGTGGTACTATGCTAGATACCGGGTGTCCTTGCGAAAGTTGGCTCGACATGGCCGTCTCAGCAATGATCCAAGAGTCGGAGATTTCCGACTTGTTTGACCGTCGCGGTCATGTGGGAACGGGCGCCACTGCCTCTTGGTCTCGCTCATGCGCTTCACGGTCTCAAATCAGACCGGGGATAACCTCCTTTGCCGGTTTGGAGAGCGCATGACAAACCAGCAGGTCCTCTTAGTTCTGCCGTTCTCCGAGAGCAACCCGTTCTCTCCGAAGTGTTCGAGCCTTTTGTTCTCAAAACTTCCGCAAGACGGTATCACCAAGCTCAAGAAACCTAGTTTCACAACTGAGGCATGCTCAGTCCCAATCAAACCCTGCGTGGCGTCTTGGAGAAAGTGGCAGCGAATCGCAGTGCAAGGTGACGTCCCATGGACCGTTTATCGGAGTCGGGTACGTTACACTGCGCGCTGGCGCCGGGTCATCATGCTAACCACCGATTGGCGACTAGATATCCCGAAAACGACATGTATTGATCGTGTTTCCGCGTAGAGATACCTCTTGCTTTCTTGCAAGCATCCCGGATGGAGTACCACTCTCGTCTCTAATGCTTCCGGGTTAGTGTTGTCCATTCTTTCAACCCTGTTTGATGATGACGGTTAATTGTGGCGCAGGAACGCACGAAACGATGGCGTTCTACGGTTGGCCAATTTCGCAATGCCAGTCTCAACCATTGGATATTCAGTTACACGCGGGGATTCGCGTGATTGACGTTCGGCTTTCGATTGTAGATGGCCGACTCATCGCATACCATGGTATATTTTCAGAGATAACCCCTTTCGCGGATATACTGGTCACGCTGTATGAATTTCTCACCGAGCCGGCCACAGCGAGTGAAATGGTTGTGGTGTCTATCAAACAGGAAGACTCGGACACGCAGCTGTTTCCATTTCTCGTCCGTGATGAGATTGAGGCATCACGCGGTGGATTTGAGATGTGGTACCTCGAGAATCGCATACCCAGACTCGGGGAAGTCCGGGGCAAGGCAGTCATGTTCAGCCGGTTTGGCAGCAACGGGTGGGAGGGGGACGCAAATGGGATCCACCCACCCATCTGGCCAGATAGCGCAAAGGATGGATTCGAATGGGAGTGTGGGCGGACTCTGGTCCGAGTCCAGGATTGGCAAGTTTTAGGTGTCGGCCCGTGATGTGCATTGCAAACCGCTTATTTGTACCTAAACAGGTATGACATATGGAGCATTTTCTCCATTTCTGAAAAGGCCTCGCTGTCTACGGAGATTCTCGTGCAGTCTGAGGACACACCAATGCCAACCCTTGCGATCTCGTTCATGTCTGCAGCGTCTATACCCTTGGCCTTGCCCCCGATGGTCGCACTTGGGTTTGGGTGGCCGAGGTGGGGTCTGGGGTTCGAAGGTGTGAACGACCGAGTCGGGAAGTGGCTGTTGGATCAACTGAGCCCGGGCGATACCAAACGGTGGCAACTGGCGGGGGAAAATAAGAGGGGGGAAGAAGGACCGCGGATAAGGGGGTGGGCACTGATGGACTATTATGGAGACCCGGTATCAGCAGACGTGGTGCCACTGTTGGTGGAATGCAATTTCAGAGGGAGAAGGGCTAGCGAGGATGGCTTGTCACAGGTTCGTTGATCTGAAACTTGGATCTAGTACATGTCGGATCAGTATTCGGGGGATTTGTGGGGGACGTGCGACGTGCGACGTGGCAAGGGTCGTAACAGCCTCGTTGATACATCGTGTTAGATGTGTGTACGATTCGATCCAATCACCTTGCGTATCCCATACGTTTAAATACGACTCGGTTTCTCCTTGCAATGGCCCAATTACTCTTCCCTTCTAATCCCTACCTACCTTCTCCCTCCTCTGGAAAGCCGCCGCCTCACCTCACAGAGCAACTCAAATTAGCCATGGTTGCCCCCTCCAAGTCACGTGCTGTCGCTGTGTACTGCGCCGCGTCCCTTGGCCATCAAAAGGCTTTCCAGCTGGCTGCCATATGTCAGTCCTCCGGCGTTGATATTAACGAGACGTTTCTCACCTGCCGCACTAGCTATTGCACAGGCCCTCGTGGCGACCAACCGCCCCCTCGTGTACGGTGGCGGAAACAACGGCATCATGGGCGTCGTGTCCGGTGCCGTCGCCAACGCCGAGGGCGGCAGGGTCACTGGCATCATTCCCTACGCGATCCTCGCCGCGGGCGGCGAGAAGGACAAGGGCAACGGCCGAGCCAAGTCCCACGCGATCGCCGACCTTTTGGACGAGAATCAGCGCGGGGAGGTTCGTGTGACTCGTTCTAAACCCTCCACGCTTCTGACCGGCCCGTCCCCCCATCAGATCGAAACCGTAGGTTTTTTTTTCTCATCCCGAGCACGACAGCCGCATTACGCCATTCTATCAGATAGTCGTCAACTCGATGCACGAGCGCAAGGTCGAAATGGCGAAGCGCGTAGGCGCCTTTATCGGCCTCCCTGGTGGCTTCGGGACGTTCGAAGAGGTACAGTCATATGTCATCCCACGCCGTTGACATCACTCGGTTTGCTCACTTCCCATTGGCCAGATCCTCGAAGTCGTCACCTGGAACCAGCTTAATATCCATAATAAACGTGAGACGTTCCTTAATACATTCCTCTTTTGGATGTTTCTCACCTCTCCGATCGTTCAGCTGTCATTCTTATCAACGTCTTTTCGTACTACAACCCACTCCGCGATCTCATTCGCAACGGTATCCGGGAAGGATTCATCCGGCCCGAAAACGAAAGACTCGTCGTCTTCGTCGACGGGCCCGCCGATCACGCCGCGCATGAGACCTTTGACTGGGGTCGGGCAGCGGTGCTAGCCATCGATGCCTGGGAGCATGACAAAGTGTCCACCCTTCCCTTCCACTGGAACAAGGACGTCGACAGCAGCGACATGACCCATGTCAACGAGGTCAACGTCGATGTCCCCGGAGTCAAGTCAAAGGTGGAGCACATCGAGGCTATCCCTGGCCTCAGTGCTCTTCCTGGCCTCAAGCTCACCCACGGGTGGTTCAAGCGGGTGTGGCATGTGCGTTCACGATCGAGGATATGATATATTATTTCAATGTGCATTGAGCATATCACGCTGTGTTGATCATAGGTTAGGTCATGTTATCTTCACCTCCTCTGTATAGTTGGACCCTACGCACGCTGGCAGGCATGTATGAGATACGAGTTTATGTGCTTCTACTATATTCTGTATTCATACGAGTCGATCGCCCAAAACATGCTGCAATCTCGGATTTTACGACTGCGTTGCTGGCTTGACAATTGATGGGTCGATCTTGCGTGTGGCATCCATGAAGCCGTCTATGTCACCCTCCGTCACCCTCGCTTTTCTCTGCGAAAACGATGAGTATCATCGGATTACGACGGAGCGCACGAATACCTCTTGAAAGTCTTTGACGAACCCTTGGAGCAGCTCGATGCACCTTGCCTTCAATTGCCCCGTGAGCAGACGCCCGGCGCGATAATCCTAAACCAGAACCGTTCGTTCGCCTCTCCAAAACGCAAAAGGTCGAACACTTGCCTCGCCAATCCGCCTCAACTCGTCATCGTCCTCCAAAAAGAAGCTCAAATACTGGTACGCAACGTCCACCTCCGTGTCGCCACCATACTTTCGATGCTCCTCCTCCGTCTCTCGCCCACCAGAGAATCCGTGTTTGTTGATCTTGTTCTTGATCTGGCTCGGGGTATCGCTCATAAATATACTCGAGTTGGGATCCGACGCGCTCATCTTCGTCTGGGGCCCTTGAAGCGCGGGGAAGAAGCGCGAGTGGATCAGAGCCGGTTTAGGGTATTTGAGTTTTTGCGCAACGTCGCGTGTCAGTCGGAAATAGGGGTCCTGATCGATCGCGCAGGGAATCAGGCAGGGGATGTTGCTTACTTGTCCAAAAATCTGGGGAAACGAGTTGGAGAACGAGGGTGCAGCTTGGACGGAGACGAAATGGATCTTCCCAATGTTGTCTCTGGCAACACGGGTCTAGCGTTCAAAGATGCACGACGAACACAAGCGCCCACGCACGAGTCCGTGAATCCAAACGTTGCCTTGGACTGATTATACGAAATTTGGCGAGAGATCTTGACGACGTTTTGGTAGAAAGCACCGCCGACAAACTCGAAATCACTGAATATGAACGTTTTCTCGAGATTGAAGCCGACAGCGATGATGTCTTTTGCGTTGGTTCGGGAGAATTTTCGCACGTCCTCCACTTTGAGTTCGTGTTTGAACAAAAATT
This sequence comes from Boletales sp. KT-2023a, assembly GCA_038090395.1. Lineage (NCBI taxonomy): Eukaryota > Fungi > Basidiomycota > Agaricomycetes > Boletales > Boletales sp. KT-2023a. Next base: position 49,034 of record JBBPMP010000108.1, on the reverse strand, counting down.
TCTCGTCGTCTAGGTCGAAACGGTAAACGAGGTCAGAACATTGACAAAAAGAAACTGGCCTGTGAGTTGGATGACCAGTGGGACTTCAAAGACGTCCTGGAGCCACCTGTTCCGGAATGAGATCAGACGGCAATGCGCACAGGGAAACTTACTTTGTAAACACGAAAGGGATCATGTGCCCCATGTGCACACTATCACTGCTCGGTCCCCGACCGGTATACAAGAAAAAGGGCTTCCCCTGCTCGTACCGATCCAAGATCTTGTCAAACTCACTGCACGAAAAAAAAGTAGCACCAACGGCATGGCAAACACATCGACGGGACGAACCGATGGGAGAAGAACATGCCCCTTCGCAGGAGCGGGTGTGGTTTGCGTCCCGTCAGTTTCTCGAATCGTTCGAGCAAAGCTGCATCGACACGACGTGTCCCGAATTGATCAATCAATTTGTCATAGTCAATCGCGAGCTGCTTCCCATCTACTGAGACAGAGCCTTGGACGTCCCATGGCGTGACGACCTGTTCGTGTGCGGTAGACGGATCGACCGGTTTGACGGTCGGTGCAACACCGGGGACACTGAAGGTGCCATCGGGTTCAGATCTGAAGACGATCAACGCCGGACTTGGACGCGCGAATGTGAGCCTTACGACGAGATTGTCGTCCCATTCAGGGCCGAGGCAAGCGAACCCATGGGAGTTGGTTCTCCTAGCACCGTGTCCGACATGCTGACAGTTAGTTGGCAAGAAACTGATAAGGTTGGGTGGCCTAACAAGTAACAAAGTCACAATGACTCGCACACCAATCCACGGATCCGAGCCCACTTCAAAAACCTGTATTTGTGAATGCTAATGTCGACATGGATAATAATATAATGCAGAAGAAAGTCAATTGGGTTGTATGTATAGGTCAATTATTGAGTGGAGAGGGAAGGTTGGGAAATGTCCGTGCGCTACGTATGCTCCCTGGCCACAACCCTCGGTAACGATAACTTTTTTTTTTTTTTTTGCACTCGGTCCGCACCGAATGTAACGATCGTCGAGTCGAGTGGCCGTTGCCGACAAATGACGAGACGCTTCGTGGTGCGGTAATGGGGTAGATGTGAATGCGAAAGAAAGGGAACGTGCAAGTAAATTCGCGGTCGGTGATGTCACGGTTTCCTGAACTCGCACAGCACCGTGTATATGGTGTTGAATGCCGTGTAAATTTCTTCCCTGACCTAAAGAGCGGAAACATCAACGTCAGTATAGAATTTACCGTCACAAACCACGTATAAGAAACACGAGTTAAGCTTTACCTTTGCACCGGTCAACACGATCTTTCCCGAGACGAAAATCAACAGGACGACTTTTGGTTTGAGCATACGGTAAATCAGGCCAGGGAAGAGCTGGTCCAATGTTAGTACCCATGTCTACCAACAAATGCGTGCCACGTGCCTCGGGTTCGTAGCTACTAAACTGCCCGTGACTATATGCAAGCCCCTCCAATCTAATCGGGAACTTGACATCACAGCTGCCGACAATGTTCTGAATTTTGAACTCTGCAAATTTGGCATCGAAGCCGAGTTTCTGCACAATACGAGCATATTTGCGCGACGCCAGCCTCGAGTCATCTTCGCTCTTCGCACCCGTGACGACCATCTTGCCCGACGCAAAGATGAGGGCAGTGGTCTTGGGTTCACGAATGCGCATGATGACCGCAGCGAAACGCTAATGTGCAAAAGCGCATTGGCGTGCACAAATATGGGAAAAAGCTGTAATACCAACCTTGGGGTTATACTCTGCGTTGCGTGCGTGCAGAGCAATCGTCTTAAGATCAAGCCGACAATCAAGATTGACGGTCGCGACGATGTTTTGGAGCGTCGGAACGATACCCTCCACGGCGGTAATGTGCTGCTGCTCGAGAGTCAATGGAACAGGCGTAGCCGGAATGACAGAGGTGGGGGATGTCGAGGTACCAGCGACGGTGGGGGAAGGAGCACCCTTGCTCGTTGTCGTGGACGCATTTGCCTGCGAGGTGGGTGCCGAAGGCGCAGGTGCTACCGGGGGCGGGGTATGTGACTGGGAGAGCGGCGACGGGCCGGGCAAGGCGAGACCGGACGGACCGGGTAGACTAAATGAGCTGGGACCGGGAAGAGCAAGCCCGGCGGACGGCTGTGGCGCCTGCTGAGGCTGGTAGGGCGCAGCGGATCGACCAAAAGTGACTTGGCGTGCGGGGAGTGCAAACGACATAATGGTCCGAGAAAGAGTGGGCGTGGGAAAATGGGCGTGGGTGAAAATGGGGCATCTTTTGTCGGGGAGCGTCCCTCTTATATATTACTCTAAATTCAAACTCCGCCTATAAACAACAATTACAGCTTTACTTTCGTTTCTTTCCTGTTTGCCTCCACCATCCATGATCCGTCCATATTTCGCTTTGATCCTTGTCCGCTTTTCGACCTTTCCTTTTACTTCTCGACCCTCCAGCATGCATGCCTTTGCTCTGCTCGCTGTCTAGAGGGCTGTGTCGTCTTTAGGACAAGGCATGGGGGATATCGTTGGGAGGAACAGACCGAGCTGCGGATTACGAATGTTCTAGAAACGATACCAAATATATTCTATCCCTTCTCACGCCACACGCTATCAATAATCTTTTACGTCATACTCATGTGCTCGAGTGATATCAAGGAGTCAAAATATACGATGCAGGTTGCTTAGATACAGAGGAGAGTACAAAAGAAAAAAAAAACATGAGCATGAGGAGCCGTTACAGATATAGGATCAAAAAGCCAAGACTTGGAACTTGGGGAAATTATGTTGAAGAATGGATAGCGCCGAACAGCCTTTGCGATCAGATCGCATGCTCATCGCAGTAGCGGCCCATGTTCTTCGTCTTCGAGAAGAACCGCACCGGCCGTGAACCTCCTGTACAACCCCCAAATGCCCTTGAACACGCAGAACGCGCTCAGGATGGCAAAAGCGAGAGAAGTCCAGTGCACGAATGGATCACTCTGCTGAGCGAAGATGGCAAACAGAGACCACATGATAGCAATCGATGCGGGCAAGTCACCCTCGATGGAGGTGAAAGCATATGCTGCGGCTGTGCCTTCCAGGAAAAAGCTGTGTCGCATGGGTGAGCTGTCGTCGTGTTTCGCCAGACAGACGACTTACAGAGCAAGGAATACAAAAACTTTGGTCCAGACACCAGCACGTTCGGTAATCGCATTGACACCAAATGCCTCAAAGGCGGTGAGAACGACCAGAACGGTGGTCCATCCGTGCCAGAGCGAGAAAGGAAGGTGCACGAATATTTCATCACCCGTGTTCGACGGCGCATGCTGCTTCTTGACGATGTAGTAGATGTGCTGTCCACAATTCGCAAACGGGTGAGTACTTCTGCTCATCTCCGTAAAAAGAATATATCCGCAGCAAATGCGGAATTATATTAAAATCCCCGGCGCCTCGCCCCAAACGAAGAAGGGAGGACGTAAAATGCGTAGCCGGCAAAAACTCACCGTTACCGTGCTGCTTACGAAGAGAGCAAAGATGAACGCCACGATGTAGTGTTGCGACGCCCAGAGATGGACGTAAACTGCGTTGAGAACACCGAGCAAGGCAAACCGCCATGAGATACCATCTATGATGACCCTCTTCCCCGCTGTCGTGAACTGGTAGACGACGGTGCCGAGAAGGAGCAAGTGAATTAGGGTCCTGTCCGCGAATAAAAATGTGGGCCCAAAGGGGTTTTACGAACATACCAGATCAAGAAGGCCCAAGGAGCGGGTGTGAGGTATGTTTCTTTGCCGGTGTAGTAGATGTCATGGGGAGCAGCAATGGTGTAAATGTTGGAACCGAGAAAGGCAAAATAAACCACGATGTTAAGGAGCTAAGCCAGGATGTCATTGTGCAGCCGAATGCTCAGGCAGAATGGCTGAGACGAACTTTGAGTAAAATGTCGTCCGTCCAAGAACCTTCGGCCATTGTAGACAGTGCTGTGAGTTATACCTGCAGGGTGGGGGTAGGAAGCAAAGAGGGGTATTCCTTTGACGTTCGCTTATGTACCCCATCTGCTTGTTACGGCCCTGACGACATGCACCCTCAGCCAATTGCCAGATATGGCACTTGGATCATTCAGCAATGACACAGCGTGTCTGCTCTCCGCGCGACGGATGGGCAAGACACAGTACACAATTCCCGAATGGCGTATGCACCTACACTTCTTATGTATACTATTTTCGCTTAAAATCTCTCCGTTTGCACTGCCGAATCAACTCAAGCGTATTCATGAATAAACGAGAGGGTCTTTGAAAATTCTCGCTACAAGAATCTCAGGTTGTCATCATCATGACGCAGCTGTCCAACTAGAATCACGGACAACAGACAAATGTATAATCTTACCACACGTTGGGCAGGAGGGTATTAGTAACTCAAGACAGGAAAGCACTCCAAACACGAGTAATTCTAGACGCCGGCTACAATCCTAGTGCACAATTAGTCCCCTGACCCAGAGAGTCAATCCAGCACTTACTCTTCGGCCTTGTTCAACGCCGTCACCATGCTCGCGACTTCCTTCCTCCTGTTGACCACAAACTCACTCTCCTTCATTAGTTCGTCCAAAACCTCAGGTTTGTACAGTTCTTGTAACAACTCGCGTTGCAGATTTTCCTTGGAGTGGTTCACTAACGTGAGCACAATCGCTTTCGGGACCATATCAATCATCTCCCTCTTTACAATGTTGAAATATGAATGAATGAGGAGTTCTAAGGCAGCACATCGATTAAGCGTAGTCTAGGCCTGGATGGGCTATAGTTGACTTACTGATGACCTCGGTTTCCATTGTCTCACGCTCGCTGAGCGCGGACTGGGGTCTGATTATCGCAGGTGGCTATGGGTTGAAGAATCGTCACCCGAGTCGAATGGATAATGTCAGTGCTTACCGAGTCCATGACCGGGCCCCCTTTCTTTGGTTGTCCCTTCCTTGCCGTCGAGAAGAATGAACCAAAGAAGCTTGGCTCTTCCTTTTTGATGTCGACATCAAGGTCACGAGTGCCGTTGACTTGACTAGCCTTGCCACCCTTCTGGTCAGCCGGGGGCTGAGGCTTGTTAGCATTAAGACGTTCCTGAACTATGCTCATGGCCTGCCCAAACGAAGTATCAGCGAAGGGCAAATCAACTTGCGTAAAGACGTCTTGCCTTGTGACCACCAAGAAAGTCGGGGTGAGTTGTGTTAACGTAGCATGCCTGCATGCTATGACAATTTCTTAGATGGGTACTTCTGTGAAGTAAAGTTGCACGCACGAAACCATGTCAACGACAAGTTTAGTCGTTGGGTTCATGGAGTTCTTGAAAAAGTTCACGACAACGGAATTGAAACGCTCCCGGAGAGCGGGGAAGCGTTTGAAGGCTTGCTGTTTATAAACGTGTAGTCAACATTTACAATATTTCAAGAGTGTGGACACACAATCTTCTGCAGCAGCTGTCCAAGGATTCTGATCAATTCGTCGTATACCAGCTGACAGCATTTGAGGCCGGGCTCCTCAAGTCGTTTGATTTGTTGCTTGACAATGACCTCGAAGGCTTGGGTACCAACAAACAATGAAGGCGTTGAACCCTTCACTCTAGTTAACACCTACAATCAAGTGTGGGGGAAGACCACTCACCGAAGAGTTGTACAGGATCGTCCTGATGTCGCCATCCTTTACCTGATCAAAAGGATCGATACTCTTCACGCCATTGCTGAACAATTCGTGGAATACGAAACTGATACGAGCGCCACCACTGAGTTCATTCAAGGACAGATCGTTTGTGTTACCATCGATCACAGTGCGAAATTCGTTCGTAAACTCGGTGATGACGGCAAGAACAACGTTGCCTCCTCCACCGTCGCCAAGTGGTCCACCAAGACTTGCAAGCTCGGCGGTGTACTTTTGAAGTTGCTGTGTTATACGTGCTTTGATGTCAGGGAGGGTGTTGCGAATATGTTGCATGAGGATCTAATCAATTTATTAATTTGCGGTGTGAACCAGCCCTTGTGAACAAACCATGTTGAGCTTGCGAGCAAGAAAAGGAGTCCCGCAGTATTGAGATTTACCCTTATATGAAGGGTGTAACTCGAAGAAATTGCGTTCTGCCTCTAGGGCAGCATTGATAGACTTGGACGTGTCGATATCCCGCTGTCCACGGTTCACGACTGGAACATAACCGAGTCTGAGCGGGATGACACGGCCTGCAAGAATGTCGACGACATCCGTCCCTTGGTCCCTGGGCGTGACAATGAGATTATTGGTATACGGGAATAAGTCAAACAACGTACATCAAATCGACCTTCGTAAGAACGCCGATTGTGCGGGTCCCTTCTGGATCAACTTCACGAGCCAACTTCAAACCATCCGAGTTTGCCAAGTCGGTGTTAGCCGCTGTGACGGCAAGAACGATACAGGCAGGACGCGATATGTACTTCAAAAGCATATCTTTAATTTGCTTCTCGATGTCTTTGGGTTGGTCTCCGACAGGCACTTTTGTCAGACCCGGCAAGTCAACGAGGGTGAGCGTGAGCACGTTGGGCGAAAATATGCGCAGGTTGATGGGCTGTGGTGAAATGCCAGCATTGCGACCCGTCTTCGCCTCCGTGTCACGGATGATCTCCGCGCGGATTTTGTTGAAATCATAGAATTTCTCGCCAGGAAGATGCAGGAATTCTCCCCATTCGGCTTCGTTGGCTTGCTGGTCGCTACCTGCTAGTTGTGCTTCGGAAAATAAAAGGTTGGGACCAACAAAGTCACGAGATTCACTTTTCGACGCACATGAAAGACCATTCGGTTGCGGTGGGCTGGCAGGGCGGTGAATGAGCTGTAGCACGAGTGGTCGTCGTGTCACAATACCAGTGCCCCGAGGCAGAAAATCTCGCCCGACGATGTTCTGGAAGAAGTTTATCATTCGACCGTCGACCAGCGGACTGGGCTGCGTACCTCGAGGACGCTGCTCTTGCCACTGCTCTGGCTACCGAGGACACAGATTTGAGGAAGGTCTATTTGAGATCCTGATGATCCAACCGTACTGAATACATCCTGAAGTTTGTTGACGACAGATACGATTTCTTGACCAAAACCCGTAGACATGGTGGACGTCGTGAAAGTAGAAAGACAAGGATAACGCGCGGAAGTTGCACTGCGAGAAACACGCGATTAGAACTGCGTAGCACAGCCATTGCCACTGTCGGGTCCGGACTTATTATGTCGTTTCCTGCCGCAGTCCGCGCACTCGCTAATAATATTGTTAGACAGGTTGCCTACTGGCTGCCAGTTCGCCAGAATGGCCACCAAAGTCCCAGGAAGCCCAGCTTCTATCCTTGTCTTCTTACGTCAAGATGAAACGCTACCTGTTCCGATCCTACCCAGGTGAGAGTCCTCTCTATCCTCCACAGTCATCTTCGCTATCCCAGAAGCGTCCATGTCCCACCCCAGCTCTCCAGAGAACCTTATGGCAGAACATGTCCTTTACATTGCTGAGATATTGGAGATGATCTTGGACCAACTAGGCGATGATAAATGCAGTATGAGCCGCCTTGCTCTCGCCTGCAAGACCATTTCGGAACCAGCCCTCGACCGTCTATGGGCACTCAATAATTCGCTGGAACCCTTTCTCCCTCTCTTGCCGGAGGAGCTGACCCTTGATGTGCGTCTTGAACGTCCGGGAAGTGTTTGTCCAGACCTAATGTTATGCTCGCTTCAGGACAACTCTTTCTTTCAATTTGACCCCCACGCGCTCCTAAATTTGCCCTCAGAAAAGTGGGCGACGTTCGACAAGTATGCCAGACGAGCGCGGCATTTATATGCAAAAACCGTCACCATGATCCCCCATCGTGTGTATTCCTCCATATACAAACAACTCACCGACATTCGTCCAAACGTGGAGCTTTTTCCGAACCTTATTACCCTCGCATTCCACGCGAAAAGCGCCCCCAAACCGCAACTCAGAATGTTTCCTTCTTCGCTTCGCTCTATAGCAATTAGCTGGGGCAACGCCACGGCCCCCAAAGTGGAGGCCGTTCTGTGGAGTTCGCTTATGAATCGGTTGTTACTGGATGCCCCCCTTGTTGAACACATCTATTTCGAGGGGAGCCCGAAAGAACCTCTCCTCTCCCTTACTCTGATGCCCTTCCAACGACTTCAAAAAGTCACAATCAGACCCAGCCCCCTTGACCCAAACGTCCTACACAAATACTGCCATGCATTCTCTGCATCCGCCGTACGGGAAGTTGATCTCCGTTTTGGGCGCTGGCCAGATTCTCGCTTCTACATGATGTCCCCCGTTTTTCCCTCGCTGGAAAAATTGACCATTGACGGTTGTGCCTCCCACGCCATCGAGCTTGTTCAACTGCTCTCCAGTCCAGTTTTTCGGGAGTTGACGATCGTTTCCCAAGAGCGGCTAGGATGCGACTTGAACCAGTATGCACAGCTCCTCGTACTCCTTGCGGACAAGTATCGAGGCGTGTTCAGAACGCTCAAAATACAGCATTCATTGCAGTGTCGCGACCAAACTACTCTCGAATCATTTCTTTTTGCAGCTCGCGCGTTTGGAGACGCAGGTGTTCGTACCCTCCAGCTGAATTTAATTCTCGGTTGGCAGGACCTCACACGTGAGGTACAGGAAATGATAGAGCCCTCAAAATGGGTGTCTCTCAGCCATTTCAGAATCTTGTCTCGCCGACCGAGCGCGTTGTGGTGACGGCGATCCAGCACTATCCGGATGAACTCGAGCGTAAGGCCTGGACAATGCATGATGCTCCTTGGTCAATGGTCATCCGAACCACCTCTTGCTGTACTTATTGTATAATGTACGGTGTCCGCATGCTATTATGTTGATCGGATGCCCTACAGGATGTTTTTACGCTACTCAAGCCGATCGGTTCAAAGGTTCTGATGCTTTAGCTAGCCTCAGCACGCTGCAGGCAGTCCTATCATATTGACGGACCAGACTAGTAGTTTTTCCCTACCTTGATAGTTCCGTGTGATGTCAATAGGTCAGCGGTCATCCGACTCGGAGTGGTTGCCATTTCAATCCCACCCGATACACTAGCAAGCAGGCCGCCCTAGTACATACTGAAAGCTAAACGGTAAACGCACAAGGGCGATCAGGGCCATCAGGCTCGGAAGCCCTTTCTACCGTAACAAACGCCATAACAAACTGTACCACGCCCACCCCCGCATAACTTCTCTTTCCTATCAATCTTATGAAAGACCACGGGCCATTAGTATAACGGCCACAATCCACCTGAGTCCAAGTTATCTTTCGCGTAGTAAGTTGTGGGCACATTCAGTGCTGAGTTTCATGCACTCACGGTGCTGCGTCGACTCGAAGCATCAAGTTGATGCTGACTCACAAGCTGCAGCTAGACTAGGGCATTAGACTCGAGTGACGGTATCTCAGGCGAGTCTACTGCTCCGAGTGGTAATTCAAGCTTCAGGAGAACTCCGACACCAGCAAGCTGTACAGAACTTGGCGGACTTCTGTAAAAAGTTCTGTTACTAATAGTCGTTGGATCCATATTTAGGGTAGCGACAGGGTGCATCACCGTTACTACTGACTTGGCAGCTTCCTAGGCGATCAAGATGCGGCTGGGTACTCGATCGCTGTCCATTCAGTGGCCCGTCGACACTGAGGTAATAGCGCCTTGGGAGAGTTTTTACATATGTGAATATGTTTCCGTCAGTTGCTCGCTGATTTATCCAGTCACGACAGGTATCATGGTCGACTATTTTCATATATCGGCACCAGACTACACATATACACGTAACATTGGTGGCGAGCCGCTTCACGGCGCACACATGAACTGTTTTCGGGAAACTGCCTACGACTCGTGATCATTTGTAGTAAGTAAGGTGCACTGATCTCAGAGAGCTGTGGTTACGGAAGATCCTACGCCACTCGGGCTCGGTATATTCCCTTCACGTTTTCAATTTGGTTACTGGCGAACTCTTCCGGGTTTGCTGATATCCAGGTGACGGTGTGCCAGGTACACGTTTGCGGCCTTGCACGAAACTAAACTTGATAGCCGATCGACAACAGCGAAATTAGCTTGCAGACAAGACGCTTTAGATGGCGGTCAACCTTGATTCAAGTGAATAACACGAGTTACGGGTGTCTCATCTGGGTGTTTTTAAGACGCGCTGTAAAAAAAAATCAATCGTACCATCAGTGGCGTTCCTTTGTGGCCAATCCGTCAAATTTCTTGATGATTAAAGCTGATTTACGTACCCACTTCTTACCAGGTCGTTCAATGGGGATGATTCCTGGTACTTTTTTTTTGGATGATGAATCAGTGGAAAGGCTTTGGACCCGACCTATGAGACAGGATCTGCCCATGATGAAAACCAAACGCCTGCTATGTTCCAACTTGGTCCCGAAATATCGCGATCCACCGAGTCAACCTATTCTTATACCGAAGATGGGATTCTAGGTCCTTCTTCACCGGTACAAAATTGGTCGATGGATGCCTCCCGCTACGTAGGCGATCGGTACTCACGATATTATGGTAGGCGACGGTTTACCAGAATCACTCCTTCTCAACTCGATATGAACAGCCATCACTACTCAAAAGCTCGCTTGCAGTTGGCAAATCCAGTCCACCTGCGCCCTTATTGAAAGCATGCGCACTATTCCCTATCACGACCTTGCGCTCGCCTCTTTACTTTACTCGTGTCTTGCATCTGGCTTTATTTTACCTGAGTTCCAGCGAGAAAAGCCCTCACATGCTCGTGTTCTTGGTCCCGAGTCGCAATTGGACATCGTCAACAAAATTATTGCTCCCGATGGCTTTCCACGATCGTTAGCTTTGATGGTTTCCTTAACCGCTTTGTACTGACATTTCCCCAAGGACCGTGCTTGCTGGGGGGACGTTCCCAGGGCCGTTAATTGCTGCGCAGAAAGTGGGTTTTTCTATGACGTGACGGATACTCGACTGGATGTTCTTGTAGGGCGACAACTTCAAGGTTCATGTAGTAAACTATCTTCATGACACCACCATGGACACATCGACGAGTGTTGTTCGTCTGTCCGAATTATACATATTTGTTCATTTACGGATTTTGACACTCCACAGCACTGGCATGGTATCTACCAGAAACAATCGAACTGGGCCGACGGCGTCACGGGAGTTACGCAATGTCCTATCCTGCCAAACGGAAGCTTTTTGCATAAATTCAATGTACAAAATCAATCTGGAACATACTGGTACCACTCGCACTTCTCAGCTCAGTATTGTGATGGCCTTAGAGGACCGATGGTAATATATGATCCCGAAGACCCGCATAAACACCTGTATGACGTCGATAATCGTACGTGTTTCGTTTATAAGAGTTTCGGCACAATGCTCATCTACTTATCAGCGGATACGGTTATCACCCTATCCGACTGGTACGGGATGATCCTTTCTCTCCAGACGCCAAGTTCATTATCTTTAGGTATCATTCATCTAGCCTGCAGCTGTCACTACCTCCATATACGGCGAATGCCACGCTAATTAATGGTCATGGACGGTATAGTGGTGGGCCGATGGTCCCCTTGACTGTGATCAACGTCGAGCAGGGACAACGATATCGCTTTCGCATAATCGGGGCTTCATGCGATCCATGGTTCAATTTCACCATCGATGGTCACCTGATGACTGTTATCGAAACAGACGGCACCTTAACGGAGCCGTTCGTGGTCGATTCATTGTCGGTGTTTCCCGGTCAACGTTATTCCGTGGTGGTTTCTGGCAACCAAGCCATAGGGAATTACTGGATTCGTGCGCTATCGAACCACGCCGGACAGACGTTCGATAGGGGGCAAAGTTCTGCCATCTTGAGGTATGTTGGTGCGCCGGAGCAAGAGCCAACAACAGAACACGGACCATACGTGCTTCCCTACGACGAGAGCAATGTCCGTCCATTAATCGCACCAGGTGCCCCCGGTGTCCCAGAGCCGGGAAAAGCGGATGTGAACATCAATCTTGTGCTTGGACTCGAGGATCACCACTATACGATCAACGGAGCATCTTTCGTGAACCCACCATTTCCCTTACTCATGCAAATCTTGAATGGTGCTCGGCTGTCGTCGCAAATGCTGCCAAACGGTAGCGTATACGATCTTCCCTGTGATAAAGTAGTCGAGATTAGTATTCCGGCAACCGAACTTTCGCAAGGTGGCGCACTCGGTGGACCCGTAAGTGTTACCACGCCTTTTGGATATCACTCATAGGGAGATCCCTTGACAGCACGCTCTTCACCTTCATGGCGTGAGCCATTTCCACCGCAGTTTCGGGGCTTCGTTTACTGACCGCAACGCAAAGCATGTATTTGATGTCATCAGAGCCCCAGGAAGCTCGACCTATAACTTTGAAAATCCTATCAGAAGGGACACCATCTCCATTGGGTCGCAAACAAACTTGGATAACGTGACGATTCGCTTTGTTACCGACAACCCTGGCCCATGGTTCATACACTGGTGAATAATTCTCGCTTTAAAAGTCTCCTTATTCACTGACCTGACACCTGTGTAGTCACACGAACTTCCACTTGCGCAAGTATGTTGCCATGAATGTTGAACAATAATTCCACTGATAATTATTGACCCTACGACCTTTCAGCGGATTCGCTGCTGTTTTTGCAGAAGCACCCTCTGATACAGCCATCCAGGAAAGTCAGGTTGTCCCAGGTAAGCGTTTCTTCTTCCAAATACTCATTATTAGTGAAACTATAGCACTTAGACTACTGGAACGAACTGTGCAAGTGAGACACGATCTATGAACACAACGTCGCACGTGTAATCTTGTCAAGCGGGATGTCGGATAGTTGTCTTGCTTGCTGTGATCATCACAGGTCTTCTGGTTTCCTATGATGATAGTAGTGGCCTGGACATCATTGTTGTAACCGTGGTGGTACAAGCGGGGGCCAAGCTCAACTTTGAATTACTAGGCTCAAAATCATCTACTCATTGGGAATAAGGTACAAAAAACACACATTCATCTGATTACGGTGACTTGAAACCCCATCGTTCCGCTACAAGAGAGGGTTGCATATTCAACCGTAGTTGAGACGGAAGATGTCATTGTAGCTGACAAAAAGTGCGAGCCACTTAGCACGTGCAATTGATCAAGGTTAACTAAGACACGCACACAAAGTAACTGCTAGCATCTGGGACCAGCTGGAACACTTGACTAAAGCTAAGAGGGATTTGGCCATCGTCGACCTGATTCGCAGTGAGACGGGGTAGAGACGAGAAGGAACCAACGTACCAATAATTGACCAGTAACACTGACGATGATAGCCGCCTCATGCTTAGAAGAAGGTTGCACATCCAAGGTCAATACTTTGTGAACAACCTTCTGAAAAGGCAGTGACTAAGGAACGATTAGCATTGTTTGAGGGCCTCAGAAACAAACAATTACGGCGAGTTTTTCAATAATATTCGCTGCCCCCATAATTTGGGCGCCTTCGTATGTGAGCATGGACTCTGGACGCTGCACGGTCGTCAGATCAACCAGATCAAATCGCTTTCAAGCTATTCGACAGACGTACATATAGGGGATCCAGCCGGGACCGATCTGAATCGAATGTCGAATAGTAATAGTCAGTGAATTGCTTCGCAACCGCGGTGGGATCCATCGCGCAAATTGGTCGGTAGTGCTGGATCAGATGAAAGAGAAGAAAATTGGGTTTCTGACATGACCCGATTAGGGCATTTATCAGGATCAGCTTGCAGACCACTGACAAGCCCGCTCGGCAAGTTCTTTCCCACTCAGCCCTAGTGACATGGCTAATTTCCAGGCCGCCCTCTCGCTCGCAGGTCAACCCATGTCCGACCTTCCCAGACCTTCCATGCGTCGGAAGAGCTCTGCCCAAAACTTACTTTCCTCCTTCAAGCCTCCAGCCAACACGCCAGCTCCAAGTGGTAGTATCTCCGCCGCGACAGGTGCAACATACGCGGCAGCAGTACAAACTCCAACTGCGAGTGTCACCCCGGGGAGAGAGTGGGATGGCCAGTCTGTGCACTCTGAATCGCTTTCCTCGACGGCCACGCTGGTTGCGAACGGCACACCTGCCATTCCCCAAGGGACCTCCGTCGAATATCTCCGGGATCTCGTACAGAAACGTATCGTCACCCTTACTTACATGCGCAACGTGCATGAGGGGTATGTTGCTCTTCTTTTGAACAAGCAATGTGTATTGAGTCTATGGCTCAGTCGCAGTCATTGGTTCCACACTATCATGATGTCGCGCGGCGAACTCGATAGGGTGTTCAACAATGTCGCCATGAAGAAACGGTGTGTTGGATAATTTGCTCGTCTGCATTTTTTTGACCACTCCCTGGGACTATCGTAGGACGCATCGATTTGCTGTCCTAGCGATGTCGCTTTCCAACTTGCTGGATATCCCACAAGCACACGACTACCTCCGTGGTTTGCTTAACACCATGATTGAATACGATCAAGCCAAGGAAGAGCCCGATAAGCCAAAATATGTAGAGCCACTTTTTGTATCACAACGATGACACCTTGACCTCGAATTATAGCGACTATTTCGTTCCAAAGTAGCAAAAAGACAAGCTGCCGGCGGCTATGCAGAATATACCGTGCCTTACTCGGATGGGTCCGAGACCTCCTACCTTGTTTCACCCCACATAGTATGTCGAATCGTTCAGCACATCTTTCACGCTTCATTGGTCTCCAACAGTCCTTTCCTTTGGATTATCATCAAACACTACTATCCCTTCTTGACGTGCTTTCTGAGGTGTACAATAAGATTTCCCGTATTCTCGGTCCTTCTGCTTTCCCAAATTCTGGCCAACACATGATGGGTCCGCTGGGATTGCTCGCTCCGCACCCTGGGGTGTCGTATTTATTTACAAATCAGGACTTGACGCCGAAGCCCTTAGAAGATAGTGATAGCAGTTTGTGGGGAATCGCAAATGTTCAAGCCCCCGGCCAGAATTATGGAAGCGGACTAGGGAGCCCGCCGCCCAGTTGGACAGCCGGGCTAGGCGATACCTTACTAAAGGTAGATGCAAAATTTAAAGTGAGTCCGACGATAATTAATTGTTGTTAATTTAGATTGTGATGGCCGGCAGAAAATAACATCTACTCTGTTGAAAGAGCTCGATGCAGTCGCGCGGAACGGCATCAAGGATGAACTATCTTCCCTGGATCCTTTACTTCGTGGGGTTGCTGCGGTGGAAGATCAGTATGAATTTGAGGGAAATGTATGAACACTGTATACCTTTTGTTTCGGACTTGCATTGTATTATCGTTGCACCTTGTATTGTATTCTGGGTTTTGCGGTGGGATTTGTGACACGGCGCGTTGAATCACGGTGTCACGGTCCGCGTCTCACTTTTCTCATGACTCCTCTTGACATTAGTTATGCCCACGAACAGTGTACAAGCACTCCTCGCGCAAGACATTCCAGATCCAACTGATTTCTCGGATTCTACCTTGCGTCAATTGGATTCTAGCTTTAGATGCACAATTTGTGTTGAACTTTTCGACGCACCCATCTCACTTGCGTGTGGACACTGCTTTTGTTCATTGGTGCGCGAAGACGAATTCAGTGCAACGCCCTTGCTGAGAGAAGTGCCTATAGTGTATCCGCGAACACATCTCGAGGGAATCAGAATGTCCCAGTTGTCGAAAACCTGCTTCAGAAGCGCAATTCAGGGTGAATCCGGTTCTCGAGGAGGTCGTCTCGACTTGGAAAACAGCGCGGTACAATGTCGCTGTTGATCGACCAACCGCTTGCTTATAAATCCCTAGGCCGACCGTCCTCCAGTTTTCTCAACAAGCACGGCCTCAAAAAGTTACTAGGGATGAAACTCCGCGTCGATTCGAGTCATCCATCCAGAATGGGCGGAAACGTAGACACACAGAGGTTTCTCCGGACTCTGATGTTATGTGCGTAGCCGGTCCTTCATATCCAAGAGAGTCGAGCGAAATCGAAGACTCGTCGCCACTTCGGACGAAAAGTGCACCTAGGAAAGCTTCTCGACGGCGAACAGATATGGTGCCATCATCGGATCCAAGAGAAGCAGCACTCTTGGAACGTGAGTGTGTCTGATGTTCTACAAGCTAGGCACCGGCTCATCATTATATTTTACCCATCCGACGCAGTTGTAGAATGTCCTGTGTGTGGCGATTCTGTCGAGTTTCGAGTGATTAACATCCACATGGACGGACCGAATTGCGGCCAGAAACCACGCTCGAGAAAGAACAATGCTTCGAGTCCACACGCAACGCAGCAGTGGTCGAGGATACTTGGAAGGAACGCGGAGACAAGTAAAGCGAAACACAAAAGGTAATTTGCGATTCCCAATACTCAAAGCTTAAGCTCAAAATTGGCTCTGACCTGAAGTGAATCAGATGACGCAATGGAACGGTTACCAAAGGTCTCGTACGATGTTTTGAAGGACAAGGCATTGAAGGATCTCTTATCCTCCCAACAACTCCCTCTAAACGGAGACCGAAATGCGCGGATTGCTAGACATAAAAGGTAGTCTTTGTGTCCGAGCACACTCTTTCGTCGAGACTCAACTTCGCGTGTAGATGGGTTATGATGTATAACGCAAATCTTGACAAGACTGGGGGTCGTAGGACCGCATCAGAGCTGCGTCTTGAGTTGAGAGCATGGGAAGAGGGCCAAAGGGCACATAAATACGTAGTCGATGATCCCTCCGCCTATGAGGTGAGTTGGGATCACATTGTTGAGAATCGACTGACTACTAAATCTTGAAGGCTTTACACAGGGATGAATTCATTCGACTTGCCCAGGAAGCTCGTGAGGGAAGATCCCGTTCGTCAACACTAGGGGTACCCTCCCGTGAAGGAGTAATTAAAGGCGGTCACGAAGAACATGATTAGGCTATTTATTTAGGTGTCCGACTTCAAATTACAGGTGGCAAGTTCATCCGTGTCATAACGTGGCTTTTTGATAAGTAGAAACCATCGTAACACAAACTGTCCAGTTGGCAACGCAGTGTTTTGGGTGAGACATTTATGGACATTTCGGACCTAACTGCACACTGGTGAGAGATTCTTTACTGAATATCGATAGCCATAGTGCAATGGTTGCATTGGGGGCTTCCAAAATTTCACGGCTACAGCATGACATCTTGTTGAGTGCCCGTCAAATATTTCTCCGAATTTCCCGGCTTGCATTGTTAGACCCTCGCTTGGCGACCTCGGATCATTCGGGACACTGTCCCCGCATAAGTAAATGCCCATCCACTGACCGAATAGTATTTCAATGGAAAGAGGCTCGATTGCTTTGTTTCGGATGATACCACTACGCTTTGGCGAGTGGCGAAACTCGTATATAACCTACTATTGGGGAAGGATGAGAACACATCAAATATCTCACACGACATGAGCAGGATCTCACAAACATTCTCAGTGAGCACTAGTTTGTCAGGCACGTTTCGTACTTGATCCGGACGTACCTTGGTCTAGCTCCTTAGTAATTCAAGTTCGAACTCTTTTCCGCTTGGGTCGGATAACGCATCAAAAGTTCGTGATCGGCGATGGCTGCGAGTGAACTGCTCATCTCAAGTTTCAGAATAAAAAAATCGAGACTATCTCGGAACAATTTCTTCCTAGACGACAAGATGCAGTGTTTGGGGACCAGTTTGTCTTCCAAACAACCTCGTTGCGACAGCGTATCAATGCAAGGCTGATGCTTCTTGCGCCATCTCCATGTGACTTGCCACCTTTTGCAAAAACAGTCATGTATTTGTCCAGCCTATCTGGTTCGATAAGCGCCACTGTGGTGAGTTGACACGACCAGTGTTTCTCTAGACAGGAAATTGAAAATGATTCCAATATTCCAGTTTCGGCACTCTCAGGCAGAGACCCACGCTTTCTGTCTATACATATTCGCACGTGAAGCAGACGTGAAAGTGACGTTGCCATCGTTCTTTCGAGGTGTTGTCAATGTCAAAGGAGATGGTTTGCGTAACAGGGGACAGACCCGTTATTGTCATGCATTCCGCGACCGCGTGGAGTGTGGATTAATCAAGATAGATTCCTGCGTGCAAGCTGAGCACCACGACGAAGTATATATCCATGCGGAGGGCAGGATAGAGCTACTTCTGATGCCATTGACCGCGAATAATAATGGTAGTGGGAATATGGGCTCACGAGTGGGTCGCCACGTGCGCCGGATATTTGGTGGCAAGTAGCGGTCTTTTAGACGCGGCGCTGGCTCGCTTGCGGCTACATGCTTTCATACACGCCTCACGGTGTTGTCTGAACTGTTGTCAATCATAATCTGTTTCTACAAGTCACTGGTAGCGTTTGACGTGCCGCATCGCCGTTGTCTTTCAATGGAACGGTAACTGAGTTGAGAGGGCAATCGCTTATCCGCTAAGATCGCTTTCTGGCTCCGTGGCAATCTTATAACAAATAAACAAAGCCGCGTGCTTCGCTTGCGGTATGAAGTGGTCAAGTCGCCGACGTTGTACCTCTTCCTTTTGTTTTTCCGACCACATGGAGAATATAACACTTGCCTTTTTTGGCACAAGGGAGAACTTGCTCATGTTCCGATGGGTCGCTTGTGCCAGATGCATAAAACCCGTGTCTGCTCCGTTCCAACACGTTTTCGAGAGCACATTCTGCATTCTGTCGAACCGCTCTTTTCTATATTTCTTTTTCTCTATTTTAAACGACGATGGCTAGTAATTGCCAGTCGTCCGCGGAGGTTGGTCCTGCTTTGTGACACATTGTGGAGCGTTCCGGTTCTAATGCACCGATAGAGTACGCTTTCTAGCGAGAAACATGGAATGTTGGTAGGCCCTCTTTGCGTTTATGACATTGCTTTGTTTGACTAACCGCGATCTTTTAGCGTGTAAAACCGTTTGGCACGCACAAGATCCACTACCATGCGTCCAGCGACTGGGATTTCATCCTGGAGACCCAGAATACGATCAACACGTCTCTGGTTATACCACACTACCGTGCAAGGCAGCAGCCTGTAGACCACCGCTTGAACATGTTTGTCTCTGCTCTTTCCGCCCCCGTGAAACTCAAAGTTGTAAGTTTGAGTGAGACTTCTTCCTTCTTGTGTGGACCTCATGATAGAATCCAGTGTCGACCTGTTCCTCGATGTAAATTTTACCTGGAAATCCGGGCGCACGTATCCAATGTCACCGTGTGGCTTCCCTCTGATTTTAAGGGCCACATCAGATGCATGGGACGTGCATCGTACTCTGCCTGTTTCGTAGACCGCATCATGGAAAACGTTTACCCAAACGAAGATGCCTCTGAGCCGTCGGATACCGATGAGGTTGTCATTCAAACCACGGGCGCCGTGACATTCCGCGTATGGGACACCCACACTAATGCACCCGAGAACTGCCGCATGGAGGCACTGAAACGAATGTTTCGTTGTTGTTCAAAAAAGCCAGTGGGAACGGGTAGCGGCATCAACTGGGACTTTCTACTTGAAGATTAGATCCTGAAGCTTCCCTTTCTCTCATCTTCGTTCAGAATACCCTCTTATATCTCCTTTTGTTCGCTTTACCTGCAGCAGTGACAGGTTCTCCGCACATGTCTATCTATTACAGGACCATTGACTCCACCGATCAGCTCTGTGTAGCCCAACTCGCATGTAGCAATCATTAGCCCACACTTGCATTTATTGTAGTTGTCTGTTTTGCCCACATTCACTGTAGCCCTAGTTCGTCCACTCGCGAGATGTGGACGAGTTACGTAATAATCCATCTTGTCCGAGTACCGTGAGACGTCTTCCGATTCTCAGAAATTCGGTTCAAGTAACGTTAAAAAAAATGGAACCCTTCGGCCACGCGATTTACATGCTGCACTATGATCATCATCATCATGGATTAGCGGTATTTGTTCTCATGATGAGTCGCCACCTTCAACCACACTGGAATGACGTGTTCTCACGGTATGACGTTGATGTCATTCACGTTGACAGGGCGAAACAGCAACTTTTATTTTCCCTTGCAACGTGACAGCCCTATGGCACCGCTCGCAGCATCCTCTCTTACGGGGAATCTCAAAAGTGAGCGAGAGCGCTAAGTCATTCGCACCACTGACGAACTGATCAAACGAGTATAACTGCTGCAGCTATAGTCCTGACAGCCTATAGAATTGCTTATCGCTATGCGATGCGTTAGCTCTGGTGGGAAGATGCATGTGCAGGACTTGCATTGATAGGTAGTATCATGTGTGTGGTCACGTCTTGGCTATACCGTGAACTGGGTAAGAATACGAAGATCTCCGTTTTGTCCGCAAATCGAGTGACACATCCAGGTGGTCAACGCTCTGCTGTCTCTTTTTGGATACATGCGCTCACGTATCCTAGCGTGGTCTGGTCTGTTGTCTTCTTGACTTCGCTGGAAGATTCGCCGAACGCGTCTTACAGGTTAGTGAGAGTGAGCATTGTGTTGTCGATCTTGCGCATCACGTCACCATCGCGGAAGTTGCATCAAGTGATGCTTTCTATCGCCGGTCTATTTGTCCTGATGTGGTTATCGCTAACGATAATGTTCTTGAGGAGATACGGCCCTCACTCTTATATCGTTCCGAACGAACAAGACGGGAGAAGAGGACAGTCTTTGGCGATAGTCGAGTTGACTGGTACGTTCTCTTTCGGGTTTGTGCTTGTATTATCGTGTCCTAAGTTGCGATACAGCAGATATCCTATCAGGCTGTGCATTGATCAGCCTTCCAATTCATGCGTTACGTTCCGGAAAGCTCCAGTTCCGGAGCTCGCAACGACGGTTGATCATCGCGGCATTTTCCTCCGGTATCTTTGTCAGCTGTATATCCCTTTTCAGGGCCGTGTCTCAGCTGTGTAGTATTTTGCCTCTCATCAGCGTGGCAATTGATGTTGAGGTATGCGATTATGCCGTATCACTTGTCCCCGCGCTCTCACACTCCATTTGACAGCTCGCCTGTTCACTATTTGTGTGTAATTCCCTGTTTATCACGACACTCGTCTATCGCGCGCTTCATCGGAAAGATGGCACCATGGATGCAGACACAAATTTTCCTAGCTCACGTCTAGCAGGAATTGCAAGCAACACTTTACAGCTCACCACGGTAGATCTGGACATCCTCGCTAGCAATGCTAGCAGTAACACTTCTGCTGGCGCCCCCTCCCCGGCTTCACCCAACAACGGTGTAGAGAAAGATCAAGATATATAATTCCACCTCAATCACGTCACATCCTACGTTAGTAACCTCGAAAAAAATATACTGTCTTTGACTCCAGCCACCGATCGAGATGTCGCTTGACACCGATTACCAGGGCACCATCGTCCTGTACAAACACCTGGAAATCGTTTTCAAGGTACATGCTCGTGGTACTGTGCCACATAATTCAGATTCCTAGGTGGGTAAGATCGGTTTCTGAAGTGATACCGCTCTGACGATTCATCAACCCGGAAGCCCTGTCGCGGACGAGATTGTTAATCAGCCCTGAAGGCCTGTCCACCTATACTGAATACGGCGTCCATTTTACCCACACACGTACCTGCCAGTGGTGTATTACGATCTGTCGTGAGTCCTGCCGGCATAATTATCTGTGGTATGTTAGTATAAATCAGGGCGTCCTGCAATGCCAGCGCGCTTGACCCGAGGATGAGTACTACGTATCTCCTTTCCAAGTCTACAATGCTGTCTATACGAGGTTTTGTTACACCTGCATCAGCTGTTCTCTCTTTAACTGATTCATAGCCGCAAGTAGCGTTCTACAAGGCATCGGGATAGTGTTATCGCTGTTTCGCTTGTGGTTCCGGCTGCGAATTCGACGTTTCTGGTGGGAAGACGCATGGTCTTTCGTTGCGTGTATCAGCGCTATTGTACTCCTAACCGCCGATTGGATGTACCTGGAAGGAGGTACGTGTTGTATCTTATTGCATGACATTTCCAGTTCTGATGTTAGTGAAAGATTGGTTGGTCTCGGTCGTTGGATTTTGGATATATGCCCTGTTATTGAGTTGTGTAGTGTGGTATGCTATCCGACCATTCTGCTCACAGAGACTAAGGACTCATCTGCCGCAAGGGCTGTGCGTATGAGCATACTGTTCTCTATAGCTCGCATCGCCTTCTCGACAGAGCGTATGCGTCGTCTTGTGACTCCACTGGCTGCTTTTCTCTCTTTGATCTTCGTGACATTCACGGTGGTGAGAGTGTGGTGGTATACTCACGATTTAAGTTGGCTTAGGGAGAGCGAGTTTCATACAAAGCCATTACGGTGGCTGCCTCGTGCATTCTACATTTGTGAACTGTGCAGTAAGTACATATGTCTTTAATGTTAGTATTGGGTTGGTTATACATGCTTAGCCGACTGCATTGCGGATTCAATCCTTATCACTCTGCCCGTGAGGTTGCTGTGGAGCATAAATCTTCCTCCGAAGCAGCGAAGGATGATCATCGCAGTTTTTTGTGCAACGATGATCGTAACTATGGCGTCAATCGTTCGTGGGGTCTGTCAACTCGCGGGTTTGATGTCAATCGTTGGGGTGGCTACAGACTTTGAGGTATATCACCTCATTAAAAGGCTTTCTGGGCCTAGTCTTACATCGATTCAGGCAGCCTTTTCCACCATCAACTGTAATCTGCTCGTGATTGCGACACTCATCTATCGTGTCTCGCGTCGTGTCTCGGGCTCAGACGTTTCTGAATCTGACACGGACGACGACGACTACACTGCACCCGCCGACAATGGACCCACACCTCCGCCTCTGACCACAGTTGATTTGAGTGCTCTTAGTGCTCTAGACAGCTCAAAGGATAGTCAGCTCGTGACACGCCCAATGTGCTTGGAGCACGATTCCATTCCATCTTGCTAAGGTTGTTATCATGCTTGGGACTGCGGCTGCCAGTACAGTAACTTAACCTTTGGATTCGCAAATAAAATATTGCCACAATTTAGCCTAGTGCGGTACGCGATAGTGTAGAAATGCCAATAAAACATACCTGCATGCATGCTATACTGTAAATACAAACTTGTACAGTTGACTCGCTCCCTCATGACTGGTGGCTCTCGGTTTGGGGCACGAAGTACCGAGTATTGGTCTACGTCGAGAGGTCAAACAGTTGCCACCAAAATGACCTATATTTCCATAGACTAGAGCATGATCATGACGCAATCCCAGGGTAGAAACCGCTACAACATAAATTATATGTCCTACATCAGTACGTGTATGTACTCGGCTTTTGCGACTAACGACACGACGTAATCTCAATGATTGTTCCTCGGCGCACAGGGATGTTGGGAATTTGCCGATGCTTCTGCGGCCAGGGTAGAGGCTAGGTCCATCTTGGTACGGCTCGTGTACTGGTCGTCACACGTCGCATGCCGTGTGATATGGATGTGTTGGAAGGGCGTGTACTTCATGACGACGCGTATGTTTGCGGGCTTTGTAACTGCAAAGATGGTGACCAGTGCCGGTGAGGCTGGCCGTGGACGAAGCGTAGATTCGGAAGCAAAGCAGAAGTTGGTTCAAAAATTGGTGCGTACTACTACATTCGGCTGAATGTTCGACCCTGTATGTGCAGCTCGTTCCCAGTCTGGTGACCAGACCTGTCTATGAGGTTGTGTTACTTGTCGTCAAGTTGATGGGTTTCTGGGACTCACTGGATTAAAAAAAAAAGATTGTTTACAAATTTGGTGGCCTGAAAGAGTCTCACTCGCAGACTCAACCCTGAGGCCCAAAGGGTGACTTATGGCCTAGCTGACGGACAGGGCATTCGAGCCCGCCGCATCAACTTGTCATCAAGATCGCAAGATGGCAAACTTGTCTACCAGCTGTGCTGATCTGTGTGGCGTCCTGGTGCAGGTCTTAAAATTGCCAGTGAAGGCACCTTCAGGCTCGTTGGCATCCGATCGGCGATCATTCGCGGTGATCTTTCATACTTATCCCACAGACGAGTTCCCCCGACTTTATCCAGTGACCAAAAAAATAACAAGGATGGAAAGGGTATCGGACCCGATGGTGCCACGGCTCAGCGCTCATGCTACCAAGAGTGAGTCGATGAATTCTGCTGTCAAGCACATTCGAGTTATCTACACAAGACCCGAACCCCCGATTAGGTAGTATCATACTACTCTGCTGATCCGGAAGAGGATATACGCATATTTTCATGCTTCAAATGATGCAGGTCTGACTCTGTGGGTGAGATTAATGTCTTGGATGATATCAACTGATTCATTGGCCATCAATCAATTTCCGAAGTCATACTCCGAGCGAAACTGTTAACACAACAGTTATTTCGTTCTCACCCCTGTCTGACCGTGGTATCCGCTGCATGTTAGATCAACGTACTGCGATACAGCCTGGGGTATACATCTACCTGCCATGAGTCGGAGGCCCGTGGCGACATAATTACCCAGAAGGATGACTGTAAATCTGGGTGCCGCAGCGTTCAGGAAATTGACACAAGATGACAAGGATGGGCGGCAATATGTGTTACCCGAGTCCACAATGCTCACCATACGGTGACCATACGAGGTTTTTTTTCTGTTCATCACCGTTTTTCACTATCTGGCTTATCCATAGTCGCAGGTAGCGTTCTACAAGGCATCGGAATAATGCTCTCGTTATTGCACCTGTGGTTCCGGCTGCGAATTCGACGCGTATGGTGGGAAGACATGTGGTCCTCCATTGCATGAATTTGTGCGGTGGTACTCCTAATTTCACAATGAACATATCTGATAGCCACTGGTACGTGTTATATTTTACTACCATAGAACATCGAGCATTTGACCCCTCGGATTACTGTGGTCAGATTGGTGGGTTTCCGTCGCCGGATATTCGATGTATGCCTGGCACTGACTTGCGTAGTATGGTATCGTATTGGACTACTCCGCTCATAAATCGCTAACCAGTTATCCTTTCAAGGGCTGTTCGTATGAGCATACTCTTTCCGATAGCTCGCATCGTCTATTCGTCAGAACATATGCGCCGTCTTGTGACCGTGGTGGCCATTTTCTTTTGCCTGGTTTTCTTGGTATTTACATCGATGAAAACATGGTGGTACGCTCACGATCTGAGTTGGCTCAGTAATGCCGCATTCTACACAAAGCTCGCTTGCTGACTGCCTCGTTGGATGTATGTATATGAACTGTGTAGCGAGTACCTCACATATCATTTGCGAGGCGCTACACTCGTAATATAAGCTTAGCCGATTGTATCTCGGATGCGATCCTCATCCTTGGCGATGTGATTGCTATGGAAGGCGAACCCTCCTACAGAGCAACGAAGAATGATAATTTCAATCCTCTCTGCAAGCATTATCGTGACGATGGTATCAATATTCGCGCGACCAGTCAGATTATGAATTCGTTCTCCCTCTTAGGGGTGGCCACTGACTTCGAGGTACGACTTGTTTTATGCAGCTCGTTGAGCCGTCGTTTTACACACACTTAGGCAGCTTTTTCCACGATTAATTGCAATCTACTCGTAATTGCAACACTCATCTATCGCATCTCGCGGTCTGCATCAGGTCCAGATGCTTCCGAGTCCGATAGCGAGAACGATGAACACACGACACCCGCTGGGAACAAAACCATCCCTCTCCTACTGGCCACAGTTCAAAGGATGACCGCCAGCTCACGAAGCCGCAAGACACTTTTCGAGCGTTTCCAAAAGCGTGGGATTCTCGAGCGCAGCTGCAACTCGTTCCTTGTCATTAAGCTGCTTGTTAACTAGATCCGGAAAATGTCACAGGTGAGCGAATGTATATCTATAGATGAGGAAGACCGTGCCTGCCAATTCACTCTGATGTGAACCAGGTTTAATGCGAATATCAATTTTAAACCTGGGTGGAAGGCTGCGCAGCAGTCTCACTCGGATGCATAACCCTGAGGGATGGAGTTTGTGAGCACGGATTCGGCATGAGGTAAAAACCATCATTATACCAATAAGGGTGGACATGCCGCAATGTGGCACGGTTGGTGTGAACTCGACGACGATGTAGTTTTCTTCAACCTCGATTTGTTCAGCTGACACGACTCTGAGCTCTTCCAAGGTGTTTGGATGCTCAGGGTCAAAAATGCACCTTATAAGATCTTGGGAGAGACGCTCAGCCCCACCACAACAAGCTTGGTAGGACTAACTTACCAAATATCTCCTCCTGGTCGATTGGCTCAGGATCAGTATTATTGCCGTTGTTCTCATCGATCCCATCTACCCAGAGGGATTGACCTGTTTCGAAGCGCGACTTCCTAGCGTGTTTGCGTGATACATATATCGTTGGATTTTCGTTGAATATTGGGGGATTCATATCAAAAGACACTAAGGTGATAGATAATCTTACGCCGCGTCACACAAATACATTGTGTCACAAATCACGTGATTTGTGCTAATTGTGACCCTCCGCATAGCACGTTAATATTAGCGGCTCCTTTTTGGACACAGGTCTCGATCTAGTCTAGCTTCAAGTGAGCCTTCCTCTCTGAGAACCATAGAACATGCCACCAAAGGTTTGTCGTGCTACCATGACATTCCATATTGCACTTTCATTTACTCACTGTTTGTGCAGCGTAAACGCACTGAGGTTGACACGACCACCAGGGATTCGACGACGCGATCGACCATCAAGAAATCTTCTAGTAGGACCAGTGGGTTTGGGGCTTGTCGGGTCACGCATACAACTAGACTAACCGCGTATGCAGCTCGAGGAAACGATGACGCGGTCGACGTAGCCGAGAAGGCATGCGCATCGTATGTGATTTCTTCTCTCTACGTATGTCAACGATGACATACTCAAACTATAACGCTACTTGTTTAGTAACCCCATTGAGGTCAGTGAGTTTCCATGTCTGTTGGCTCAAAGTCACCGAATGTACACAGCTGCCTTCCAAGAAGAAAAAAGGTGCAAAGGGGAAGAAGAACAATGCAGCAGGTAATCGCACACGAGCAACAAAGGCCTTTGGGTATGTCCCGAGTAGTCTAAGATGACCTACACAGCTCACGTTCGTATGCTTAGAGTTGATGACGTAAGCATTCTAGATCGGTTATCTAAGAATTCCCCTCGTAGTCAAACTTGCCACACTTGCAGGAACCCCTCAATTCCACGGGCCAACATCAGAGCGAGTAAGTCAGCCTTTGGTCCATATAAAAACCTGCCGTTGCACCTCGGTCACCTTTATATATAATACGACTATCGGGGTGATCGGGTTCGAGTATCGCTCAGTTACCTTGCCACATGCGCCTCTCGTCCCTCTTGTGCTGTGTTTCTAATCAACTCGCACCTAGTGATGAGTTGGATATGCCAGACAATGCTCCCGTGCGTTTTCTTTCGTGAATCAAGCTTCATTGCGCTGAATCTTGTATCGCCACTTTACAGGTTATGGCAGAGCACACACAACAGCGAGCACAAGCGCTTTTCAAGAGATTTGCAGATGACGACAATCCCGATGTCATAGGCCCGGGAGGCGTGGAAAATTTGTGCAGAGAAGTCGGCGTACCGCTGGAGGGCGCCCAGCCCCTCATCCTAGCATGGCAATGCGGGGCCAAGGAGATGGCCAAACTTACTCGTTCAGAGTGGCTACGTGGAACTGAGGCTTTGCGGTGCGTGAATAAATGATTCCACTTCAGCGAAGCCACTCATCGTACATGCAAGGATATCGTCCTTGCCGGTCTTAGCGATAGCGTTGAAAGAGCTAGATGACTTGGTCGTTCATAACAAAGAAGCGATATCACCGGTGTCTGCAATATGTTCTGTCAAGAAGCGGGAGGGAGGCAACCTTCCGGAGGTTTACAACAGGGCTCGCTACAGGCAGTATGCGTTGAACCGCGACGCTGCTTTCGCAGAACTATATCAATTTTGTTTCATTCTTTCTAAGCCACCGTGAGTGTTTGGTTTGACTTCCCACGTTGTGTTGATCTCGCTTTCAGACAAAGCAGGAATGTGGACATGGAGGTAAATGATTCCTGGCTTATTGCGTTTACCTCGTCTTATAAGCGAGCAGACAGCTATGGCACTATGGTCGGTACTATTGGCTCCGCGGTATCCGGTTGTCACCGAATTGATAGAATTCCTGAGTGTGAGTGCATCTCCCTTCCTCCAATGCGCTCTGATAGATGAGTTCGACAGGAAAGCGGGTCCTATAAAGGGGCAAATAAAGATATTTGGAACATGGTGGATGTCCTTTACTACAATCCTGAAGTGCTGTTATTCATCAAAGTTGCTAGGTCCAAGAATTCTGCCAATCCATCAAGGCGGATTTCAGCAACTACGAAGCTGACGGGGTACGTGTTTCTTCTCGTGTTTTTTCGTGGCTTCACCTCGCCGCCTCTGCAGGCCTGGCCTACCATGCTGGATGACTTCGCGATGTGGAAGAAGGATAAGGCACCACACGCGATGGACAAGTGATCTAATGGGACATATTCTACGTATAACGTCTGCTTAATAAGTAACTTTCACTTGTGTATCTACATACATTCCAAGATCCATCCTACGTGCATCCTGATATCGACATCATTTCTGCATCTATGTACTGGCGTGGACGTGAATGAGGGGACTTTTCTCCAAGTCTGTCGTGGCATACCAGGGTCGTGAATCGGGAGCAAAATGCAACGGAAGGGGAAGGCAAGCAGTTTGAAGACATGGCGAAGGGGAAACTTGCTTGTCAGACCAACTGGAGGCGCCAGCCGAATCGAGTGGGCGAGCGACGGGCGGGAGACCCAAGGATGCGCGAACTGCTTCCCATCTCCCTCCTATGCGCTCCATACGGGGGGCATTCGACTCTGAGTCAGAGTTAAAGCCGAGTTGGGCCGTTGCATGGGGGGAAGAGATTCGGCGCAAACGCGCGACCCGCCAAACGGGTCCAGTTGCGAGACAGACGAGAACGAGGAGCACGACGAGTCTAACGTGTCTTTTGTGGTGTTGGCCAGCCATGACATGGTTGCTGCTCAAGAGATTGTCTACGACCGGGTACAACAAGCAGCTCACCAAAAACGTCACTTGTATTCCAACCGAGTTCATGCGCGCTCACTGCCAAAACCCGGACCTGCTCAGAAATCTTCCACCTCCACCGGTCGCAATCCTTGCATCTTCTCCATCGCTTCCCTTAGCTCCGTCTCCGCAAACACCGCCGCCTCTTTCGCAACCACAAGTTTCTTCTCCAGTTCGTCCACGGTCATCGACCGCAGCTCGCCGTCCCGCTCGACTGTCCCGATGCTATCGAACCGCTTCAACGTGTTTCCGATACGAGGCATGAACGCATGGCGATCCCAACCACTGTCGTTGAATGCGAGGACAGCACGAACGGCGGCGGTGTTGATGTCACGATGGAGTTCCTCAAGCTTGGATAATTGGACTTCCATCCAGCGCGCGCGACGTTCAAGGGCGAGCGTGAGCGCGGCAACTTCGTCTTCCTTGCCTGCTGCATCGTCAGCTGCGTCGTCCAAAAAGTCATCCCCCTTAAGCATATCCCGAAGAACACCATCAAAAGACGAGCTATCATCCCAAGTGGTGCGGGGAAGAAGTCGCAATAAATCGGAGATCGTCTGAGTCAGGGTCTCCAAAAGTTGTTGGAAAGAAGAGACGGCATTGTCGATAGAACCAGAAGGCATGTTGGTAGCGAACGAACCACCGCCGACTGAAAGGGCAGACAGAGCATGAACCAAAGGGCCATACTCCAATGGCATTTTTGCAGCCGGGTTGATCTTTTGAATGTCAAAGAAGGAATGGTTAGGCAGGTCCATGGCTGGGTATCTGACATCTAGTTCGTCCAAAATATCTGCGAGCGATGTTCGCTCGACAGGTGACATTCGGTCAACGGACTGAGCCCGAGACACACTGGGACTCGGTGATACCACATCGTCGTTTTTGCTATTTAGCCCTCCCGGGGCCTCCGAGGTGGCAGCGGATGGCAAAACCGACATTTCGTCAGCAGGGATTTCATTGTCCTTTGGGATTTTGATGGGACGAGTAACCGGTCTAATCTTTTTCGGTAGCTTGGAACGGATGGGAGCTTGTTCCGGTTCAGGTGCCTTAAGAGGGGGAGCGGGCGCCTGCCTTTCTACCCCCTTCTTCGGTGCCATGGTGGCCTTGGAACATCCGCCGGCTTTCCCCTGCCCTTTCGTCTGTTCCTTCTCTTTCTCAGCATCCAATCGTTTTTCCTGTTGTGCTTTCGCGATCCTCTCCGCTTGTGCGGCTTTCTGTTGAGCCACTCTCTCTTTCTCGAGCTTCTCTTGCTCAGCCTTTTCCTTCTCCGCTCTCTCAACCTTCTCCTTAGCCTCCCTCACCGCAGCTAATCTTTCCTGCTCTACTGCCTTCTCCTGAGCGAGACGCGCCTTCTCGGCAGCACGCACAGCAGCCTTTTCCTGTGCCGCCTTCTGTCGCTCGAGTGCGCGCTCGGTCGCAGCAGCCTTCTTGGCAGCTTTGCGCTCGACCTTGGTTCGTTCCTTATCAGCATCTTCCAGTTTTGACACATCGACAGCTGGCATCTGTACCCCGGACGCGGTCGTGGAACTTTCTGTCACTGCACCGAGGGCCGGAAATTCCGTGGATGACAGAGTAGGCAACGTGGAGGGTAGGACAGAGGTCTGGACTGGAAACGCACGAAGGAAATAAATGTAACCGAGGAAAGTTCATCAGTATCATGTACCAGACGATCAGGGAGGGGCTCAAGAAAATGAAAGGAAGGGGAGAGATCATGATGACGAGGATTAAAAGGGGTAGATTAGATGGGAATGGGTAGTAATAGTGGCGAATAAATTTGGGGATCGTCATCATCACGAATAAATACCAGTGCGTCTCCTGCAGCTTCGCGAATTCATGGCGGCACGACAAGCGGATGACGACGACGAGGAAATAGGCAAGGGGATATTAGTGATGCAGTCATTCAGCATCATGGTCGTTGATAATATTTCCGCACTGAAAGCACGGCACTCGGTACTCTGACCTGGGGCTCCCTCCCCGAAGTAAAGGAAGGACACTCACTGTTAAGATGTGGGGGCTGAACCTTCGAAGGATCCACCTGAGGCTCAATGCCATTATCGTTTCCGGTATGATTAATGGCAGGACCCCGAGGATAACCTAATCCGGGAGGAGGACCAATGGTCATGTGCGTTGGCCCTTGGTTCATTACAACAGCAGAAGGGCCTGAAGCAAAGGTTGGATTGGAATTGGCGGGAACCGCTGTTGGAAGAATGGGTGATGCAAACCGAGCAGACATAATCGCCGGATCATTAAATGGCGGGTGCTGTGCATATGGATATCGCTGTTGTTGATCTATACCTTAACAGCGGGAAAGGAAGCGAAACAAGAAGTGGTATATGTTAAATGGAAAAATGGAAACGTGAAGTACAGAGGAAGAAATCGTCAATAATTGCAATAACAGCTCATATACAGAAAAGCCTCCTACCAGGTGGTCCATTTTGGATGACGCTGGCTCGTTCACGACTGGACTGGATGAACTCACGAAGTTGAGCTTCGCTGATCATATTATTGTCAAATGGCTGGAAACGCGGGTGTTGCTGCTGCTGCGACGTCTGCGGGGGTGGCTGGATTGCGGAGGCATGCTGCGTTAATGGCGAGGTCGTGTACGCATGCTCAACGTGTGACGATAAATTCCAATGAGGTTGGGCTGATGATGTGGTTTCACCAGAAAAGAGAGAATGGTGGCTATCACTCGCACTGACCGGAGAGGCGACATTAACCGGCGAAGATGCGGCAGTAGAACCCTGGCGACCTCGGGCAAATCCAAACCTTGACACTTTCCTTTCTTCATCAGCGAACGGAGACTTTCTGGACGTGGACAAGCTCCCTTGAGTTGGTACTATTGAATCTTCACCGACCTCCCCAAATGGGTTAAATGAGCCAACATAACTAGATCCTCCCGCTAACTGGCGTTCGATAGGTGTTCCGCGCAAGGGAGGAGGATCATACATTGACCGACCAGTATTGTATGGAGGTGGAATCCCTGGTGGTGTCATAAACGCCCTGGGGTGATGCGATTGTGGCTGTGGCTGTGTCGGGCGCAGGGCGGGGAAGACATCCATGAACCCGCCAGTCAAAGGTGTGTTGGCTTCCGCCTCGAGGTCAGGGAGTGAAATATCCACGTGAAGATCCTCTCCAGCAAGTTTAGGATCGAAGTTGAAACTGAACCCGCCAAATTCGCTATCTTCCCCTGACACCATCCTGAGCGTACGATCGAGATCGGGAAAGATGCTAATATTTGAAGCAGACGGCGCATTTTCACGTCGAAACTTCACGTCATCAAGTAGAGCTTGAGCAGCAGTAGAAATTTGGTAGGTAGACTGCGAAGGGAGAATTCCTGGTGGAGTAAGAGGGTCCACTTTGCGGGAGGGTGGAGGTAGGCCAGAGGGTCCAGAAAGGCCAGGAGGTACGTCTGGTATGTTCCGGGGGACAGATGGTGCAGACTGCTCGGATTCGGTGGACCGCGGACGAACCGGAGAAACATCCTGAGAGCCGGATCCAGCGTCTGAATCCACTACCAAAGATGGAGCGGGAGAGATGGATGGTTGTGGGATGCCCAACTCCTTGGTACGTAATGACTTGACCTCCTGCGGAGTAGCGGGTCGCTGAGGCAATGCAGTAACAGCTGGCGTCGGGGGCCGCGAAGAAGAAGTAACAGATGGCGTTTTTGCGCCCCCCGTAACAGACCCGCCTTTTCGATCGTGATGGGAACGACTCGAAGGTTTTGTGTCAGCGGCGGCGCTGGCATTGCGAGACTGACGCTGGCCACCCCGCCTGCTTGAGCGTTGGGAGACAGTAATAGAAGTTGAAGTAGGAGCAGTGGTCGATATAGGCTGCGTTGTTGTTTTACCACCCCATGCTGCGGCACGCGGCAGAGCACCTGTGGACCATATTAAACCATGTGAGGACTTTGTTAGATCATCATCCTACCATCGCCTTCCTTGGCAGTGCGTGATATTGTTTCCGTATCTTTGATCGTGTGCTTCCTATGGAATGGATAAACAATGAACGCGGTAAATCAAAGAATGAAACCCACAGTGTGGTGAGGTCTTCTTTCGTAAAGCAGTCCTTCTCGTCGCCCCATTCGTGCAGGTTCATGCAAGTGTGATCTGAGCAGCTAACCCCGCGGAGAAACGCCATGCAATATTTTGTCGTTCCATAACTCGCTCGCATGACATCGCGGCCACCCCCTGGGGAAGGGGCGCCATCCACCGTGGAGATACAGCGAGCCGCATCCTCGCGACGGTGGTAAGTGATATAAAGGCCAAGGACGGGAGCACCACTGCCTGAAGAGGTACGCTTGACCAATAAGATCTTGGATATCTTGCCATACTGGCCAAAGTAATCATTCGAACGTAGCGTAGGAATAAGCTACATGAATATGAATCTCGACTGTCTGGGCTACATGAAGAAATTCCTTACCTCTTCTTTGGCAAACCGAGGACCAATTCCTACCACATAAACGACATTGCGCTGAACTACGCGCACATTGGCAAGATGGCGGCGTCCTAATGCATCGAGGTCTTTGCGTTCGCGCTCGCGTTGCTTTTTTTGCTGTGTGAGGCGCTTGTGACTGTACGGGGATGAGTGGACTGGGAACGAGATCGGGGTAAGAGGAACGCACTCCTCCTGTGCGATAGCCTTGAACTGGACGGCCTCATCGGTGTACTCTCTTCGACAGGCGGGGCAGCGGCCGTTGAGGTTCTGCTTGATGTGATGCCAGCAGAAGCGGCAGATCTGGTGAAAAAGTAGTGGCGAGTTTCGTAAAGATTACGGAATGATGAATACCTGGTAGCCACAGACACATGGCTTGAAATTGAGGTCTGAAATATCCATCTCCTCGAGACAAAGTGGACACTCGGCATCATCCTGGGATAATCGGGGGTAACCGAGATGAATGTATGCGATAAGAAAGGGTGTGTATACACAACTTACTGCGTCGTCGTCACTCCAGTACGCGTCCTGCACGCCGGCGAGGACATGGGACTTTGACTGATGTGCGGAAAAACCAGCATGTACGACGGGCGCTGGAAGGGACGGATGCCCGTGCAATCTTGTGGTAGACATTCGAGTATATGCGATAGGTCGAGGACGAGTGCGACGATGACGACGACGATGAGGAGGAGCAGGAGGAGGAAGAGCAAGTTGATGGAAAACGCTGGCAAAGATGCGAAACGGACAACGCGACCAGCAATGAGGCACATCAATTCCCACGCCCTCCTGTGTTTGTTCTTGTTTGCCACTATTTAATCAAAATTTCAATAATATTTTTTTTTTGGATATGCTTGCTCGTCTACTCGTGCGTTGGCCGCGCTCGTCATCCGTTGCGCTTCATGTACACGCCAGGACATTCCGCACGACGTCGCTGGTCCGTGCGCCCAGTGCGGCAATGGTCTTGAAACCATGGCTGGCACCCTCGGCGACCACGCCCGAGCCTGCAGTCGATCAGACGACCGACCGGACGCACTTTTCACCCACAAAGTTTGCCGACGCGCCGATATCAGCTATGTCCAAGAGGGCAATCCCACACGAGTATGGGTCTCTGTCATTGCCATCACCTTGCCTGCTAACAGTGTCCCAGGTACATGAGTGACGTTCAAGGTGAGCTCGGTCCTTTCCATTACGTTGATAACGC
The DNA here is from genome assembly GCA_038090395.1 of Boletales sp. KT-2023a. Lineage (NCBI taxonomy): Eukaryota > Fungi > Basidiomycota > Agaricomycetes > Boletales > Boletales sp. KT-2023a. The sequence continues at coordinate 14,476 of JBBPMP010000108.1, read as the reverse complement.
TCAATCTTGCATTCAGAGGCAACGCTCGAGGTGTGCAGTCTCGATAGTGTTTGGCCATTGCTTACCTTTCCGCTAGCTGGGGCTTTCCGGTGCAGATCTTCTTGTTCAAGCAAAGACCGGAACAGGTGCGCGCCGCATTAATGGTCTGACTACATGTTCGAAAAATATGATAGGCAAAACGATGGCGTTTCTTTTGCCTGCCATCGAGCAACTCGTCAAGAAACCTGTTCCCCGAGGGGGGTCCGTCTCCATCCTCGTGTTATCCCCAACGCGAGAGCTCGCTATGCAGGTCTGTATTCAGCCTGCTTCTAACCACAAGAGATCATTTTTTTCCATAGATTCAAAAAGAGGCCAACTCTCTCGTCAAGAACCATCCTTTTCGGGTGCAAGCCCTCATCGGCGGTACTAGGTACCCATGAGTGCGCTCGTCCGTAAAATGCTACTCACAAACCTTGCAGTATCGGCATGCAGAAGCAACGGCTAACAACACAGCGTTGTGATATTCTCGTTGCAACACCCGGCCGGCTCCTCGACCTTTTGGGCTCGACTAACCTGGCCGAAAAACTACGTCCCATCCAAACTATCGTGTTGGACGAAGCCGATCGTCTTTTGGACGTAGGGTTCAAAGACACTCTGAACTCCATACTCGATCACCTTCCTAACCGTGACCAAAATCCCAGACAGTGCATGCTGTACTCGGCAACCTTGAGCCGGGACGTTAAAGCGGTCTGGCACTCCTTCCCTATGAAATCCAAGAGACTGACATGGCATACAGATAGCAGCGCTTTACTTGACTCCTGATCACAAGTTTGTATCCACTTTAGCAGAAGACGAAGTCAACACTCATAAACATGGTACTGCACCCATTATAATTTTGTGATTTTGTCTGACAATTTCGAATCAAGTTCCTCAGACGTGCGTCACTGTGCCGACCAGCGATGTCATGAAAGCTACTTTGGCAGTCCTACGGGATGACGGTATTGAACATGGAAACAAGTCAAAATCGATGGTCTTTTGCACTACTGCTTGGGGTACATCTGCCACTGCTAAACTCCTCGAGGATGCAGGTTACAGTACATTGCCTCCCGTCTACGAAATACACAGCAGAATGACCCAACATCGACGCTTGACGGTTGCTCAGGACTTCAAAAGAGCAAAGAGCGGGATATTGGTGACGTCAGATGTTACTGCACGAGGAATGGACTTTCCCGGGTATGTTACTCTCATGCGTGACAGGTACCAGTTGCTGAACGGCCAGTTGACAGAGTAACGCTCGTCGTACAGGTCGGCCTTCCTTCTTCCAGCGAGCAATACATCCACCGTCTTGGGCGCACAGCTCGTGCTGGCCGGTCTGGTAAAGGTGTGATCATTCTCACACCCCATGAGTCTGGGTTCCTCAAAACGCCGGACATGCGAACACTCCAAATTCAGCCTCACCCAGAATTACGACTCGCTTCATTCCCACAGATTGAGCTTGACAGGACCTTGCAAATTCAGGCATACAGCGCATGGCTGGGTTTCAATGCCCAATATACCCGGCAGTTGTTCAGATCGAGGCAACAGTTTGTGGACGAAGCGAACAAGTACGCTCGGGACGTGCTTGGATGGAATGAGGACGGGACACCGCCACTCAGCCCGCAGACCGCTCGTAATCTCGGGATACATGGGCTGAACGGGGTGAACACGGGGAGCTACCAATTTGAGCGAGGCCCCTCCCGACGCCAGGGTCCATCACGCGGTTTATCACGGTGGGGAGAGGAAGGCCAATCTGATGACGGACTCAAAAAATCCCAAGATGGTGAACAGTCGTTTCACCGGCGGTCTGGCTTTGGCTCCAGTCGTTCGTCGTCGCGTTGGAGTGGCAGCGGTCAGTCCCGGAGAGAACGCGGTTGGGATAACAAATACTAGATGCGAGCGAGGGTCACAATCACTACTCCATTGATAGATTACTATGTCGCATTATTGTACAGACTAGATCCGAGTCTAATAGGGCACAACATTGTACGATTGTTGCCCACACATCCGTGCACACGATGGAAGGTGCCCCACAGCTCCCTGCAGGCCTACAGCCCCAGACAGGCCAACCCAATGCCGAAGAACAGGCACGAAGAGAAGCAGAGGAAGCCATGCGTAGAGATATGATGGCGACCGTGCTAGACACTGCTGCGCGCGAGCGGCGTAAGTGATCTACGTCGAACATGTCCTCATTAATACCACAGACCCGCAGTGTCTCGCATCGCGCTCGTGAGCCCCGAGCGATCGCGGCAGATCGAGAGCATCATCGTCCGGATGGCTCAGACTGGCCAGCTGCGCGGCAAGGTGAGCGAAGAGCAGCTGATCGAGCTCTTGCAACAGGTAATCCAGTATTTCTCCTTCCGAAGTTCCCCGCTCATGGTGCGCGCAGATGGAGGACGCTCAAAATCAGACGAGCGCGAAAAAGACGACGATCACGGTACGTGTTCGATGCGCTAGTAGCCCACGAGCGCTCACGCACGGTCGTCGTCAGTTTATACGGAGGCGGGACTTTGACGACGACGACGATTTCTGACGGCTATGATACATCGCTCTCGCCTATCCATGTACATTCACAATGTCCGGATGATGCCTTGAAGACGCGTTGGATATCCATCTCCATCAGAGGCTCACGAATAATACTCCTTGACAAACCGCCCCCACTTTTCAATGACAGGCTTCACGATCAAGTCCCACTCCTTCCCTTTATATCGCCCGCTCTCCGGACGGGTAAACGCAAAAATTTCTCTGTGGACCACACCACCTAATGGGTGGCGTGAGTCGTCGCGAAGAGCACGTCACGGTACACTCACAATCGAGGCACATCGTCTCCTTTACGGTGGTCCGCTTGGACGAGCCTGTGCCGCTCCCACCCGCGTCATTCGGCCAGCTTGGATTCAGATACGGCGCATGCAAGGACAGGTCTGACAGTTCAATGTGAACGAGGCGTTCGACGCGATGGCAAAACGGGCCGGGATCGCCCGCTTTGATGTTGCCCTTGAGCAAGCTTCCGGCCCTGTCGCCGTCTTCGACCGTGCCTGGCCACCACCCACGCGGGATCTGGGCCTTGGAACCACATTGCCTGTCCCATTGATCGAGCCTTTTGGTGAGGTTGACGGCACGACCGACTTTGAGCTGTATCACATCAGGCCGTTTGGGATCTACATGTTTTAATATTGGTTCCACACGCGTACGAAACACTGTTACCTCGTATTTCAAAGGTATAAATATATCCAGCAACGTCGGCGGGAGAAGTCGCCTTTTCCATTTCCACTCTCAGTGCCAACTGGGTATCCGTCTGCAGGTATGTGGGTATATAATCTGCGAAACGATACATTAGATCCATCTCTCTGTCGGACTTGATGGTGCGCATACGACTGAATTCGACAAATCTGTCCGCACTGGACGCTTTTCGAACATAAAAGCCTGCTTGGGCCGAAATCATCGCTTCCTTGTGTTGATGACAATACACTACGGGTGTGGGGTCTAGATGAGAATGCGTTGCGGGAAGCTTGACTTGTCTGGAACACTGTTTTCCGGCCCGGGTCATACCGCTGCATCGTACTGTGTGCTTGCCGGAGGATGTTGTGGGGGAAAGCGGGACAGAGACGGAACGCAGTCTGCCTGGGGCGTCTGGCCGTGGTTGCGTTGGACTGGTTACCGCAGACAGTGGCGGTTTCGATGCCACCTCGGGGGGCACAATAGAATCTGACTGTCGTCGCGGTGACACGGTCACAAAGGGCGGTGCAAGAGCGGGCTTGGTTGCTTTTGCTTTTCGTCTGAGGGCGTCGAGGGCATACTTCATTGTCAAGGATTGCTTGCCAGGCTGAGGCTGAGATGCTAGCATGGGCACGGGCTGCTGTGTCGACGGTGGTGGCGGGCGGTGGTTGGGTGAGACATTCAAGCCGAGCAGACGCGGATTAAACCCGCCCACGAAGGTGTCTCTCGGGAGATCTGGGAGATTCTTGTTCACATTCGGTTTCTTGTCCGCGAGCGCGAGCGCATCGAAGCCCTCGACGAGGTCAAACCGCTTTGGTGGTGCAGGAAGCGGTCCGGTCATGATGGCTCTGAAGCAGCGTCGCTTGAAGCCACGCCCGGAACAGCGCGCACGGACGATATTGGAAAGGTGACTCGAGGTGGGATGTGCGACGTCCGAGCCATGCGGAGGATTAAAACTTGAGCGAGAATGGAAACATCCCACACCGCCTTTTGTCTTCTACTCCCAAAAGGTAAGTACACATGTACGTGTACACGTCTCATTTTGCAGGATGAAACGCACTGGGCTCTGATAATTTTGATGCCATGCACTACGCTCTCGAAGAGCGGCGGCCTAGAAAACCGTGAACTGATTTTTCTTTCTTTTTCTTTTTAATAAATGTCAAACCGGATGCTGACCCTGATCGCATCTAGGCTCAAAATGGCTGACCTCTTGAACGAAATGAGTGCGAGCATGGCCTCCACCAGGCAACTCTTTCACTCTCTAACTGAAAAGTAGGCCATGACAGAACCACTCCTTACGAGAATCCTCACGGCGCGCTCGCAGGACAGACGACCTTGACACCCGAGATGGCATCTCTCTACTGTCTCTCAAACATCACCTCATGTTATTTTATCTCCAGTCGCTCGTTCTCCTCATCGCACGACGCGCGGCGGGGGACACGCTGGAAGACCGGTCGCCACCATCCCTGTCCTTTAGTGCCACTGATCGCGACCCCCGCGGGGCAGGCTTGGGTGACCTGGTGGATTCTATGATCGAGGGCCGCGTCGTGCTTGAAAAAATAAAAATGCTCGAAAGCAGGATGAGATATCAGATCGAGAAACTGGTTCGCATCGCAGCTGACGCCTCGAAAAACGTCGCCGACGGTGTGTCACGTATTCTGATTCCCACGTGGTACACGCTGACGTTTCCCAAGACCCGTTGGCATTCCGGCCCAACCCTCAAAACCTGGCCAACAATGACCACGCCTCGGACGACACGGAGGAGGATGAAGCGCATGACAAGCGCGACGGTATTTACAAACCACCCAAATTGGCACCGATGCCTTACACGGACACTGCGAGCGACAAACGATCCAAACGCCAACCTATCCCCAAAACACTCTCGTCGCTCCTCCATCAGGATCCGTCGCGACCACATATCGAGTCCGCGACCGGTCTCGGCGGGATGCCCACGATGGCCTCGGATCGCGCACGCGAGATCCAACGGATGACCGAGTTTGAAGAAGACAACTTTACACGGTTGATGATGAAAAAGAAGGACGCACGGAGGCGGAAACGGGACGAGGCGGATCTTGCACTTGGTGGGACGGGTTCGAGTCATGGACGGCGCCGTGGGCGTGGCCTAGAAGACGAATTTGAGGACGTGTTACGTTCGGTGGGCCGGCCGCGCGTAGGTGCGATCGGAGATGGGTACGAAGAGCTTCGGCAGAAGGGCAAGAAGACGGATGCGTTGTCTCGGTCTAGGATGAGGGTGCGGGACGACATCGAGGATGGCCAGGAGGATGTCCGTGAAACGAAACGGAGTCGGTTCGAAAAAGAGAGACGGGCATTGAGTAAAAAGATAGCCAAGGCGAAGAGACCTCGCTAGTTCATTGTTACAGAGAATGACAGGCGCATCGTCTACCTTGTCGGAGCGACGTTTTTGTCAGGCAAGTACATATTAGTGTCTTGCGTTGCGGTTTGCGGTGACCATCACTCGGCTTATGCGGCATATTAGTGAATAGGTTTTGTCATACCGAGTGCTCGGAAGCGACTGCTGACTTGTCAAAGAAAGATCCAGGCTTCATTTCGAATTTGAACGAGGACCACCAGTCTTGCTTGAGGTCCATCGTGATATGTTTCAGTAAAGACTCGGTTTCAATTTCTTAACAATTGTGTTCCCCTCATACCCGATATGGAAACCTAGACTTAGTCTCCGAGAAACCTGTTACCACCACCGTGCCGATTTGAGTTTCCTCCGGCAGCCGTACCAGCAACCTAGTGAGTATACTAGACTAATGACAGCGATGACGGTGACTACAGTTGCATGCCCGGGGCTGTCGCGAGTCGGGGTGTTAGAGCCGGTACCATCACCCTCTTCACGTTCACATACGTCTGCTGAACCACCGATAACGAGTATTTCCCCATAGGCCAGGCGCCAGCGAATTGGTTCCATTTCCTTGGCGATATCACAGAGTGTTCAAGTTCAACACAACTTCCAAACATGACATGTGAACGACACCATAGACAATCAAATTTCATTTCTCATAAGGACTCGAAGGTTCGGCAGTCTTCATTGAAATAAATCCCATCGTGGAGGGACGGATTTCAACAAGGACTTCTGTGTTTTGGTCCGGGTCAGCCGCGGCGGCTGACAGTGGTGACGAGCCTGCTACATGATGTCATGGTGTCAGCCGCACCTGCAACATATAAATGGCCTGACGCTGCGTCTCTCATCTCCAGTTTCTCTTCTCGTCCCTTCCTGCTTCCAGCTCTCTTCCATGTGCTTGCTCTCTTGCCGCAATCTTCTTATTTCACCAATGTCTACCCGTCATCGGTACCATCCTGCGCGTCGTCGCCGTAGGCGTCACCTGGCTGGGGTCCAGATACCAGCACCCGGCGACGTGGACCTCGTCCTGGCCGTTTCCCACAAGCCAGGCATTGCGTCCTCACAGGGATGGAGGGTGGTATGAAGAAGATCGCGTGTTCTCTAGAGATCACCAGCACGTGGGAGGCCGATGTGTGCATGCAGGTGATGGAGGAGCTCACCGTTGGGCTCGCCGAGATGGAGGTCAATGATGCCCCTCGAGAGGCACGGATCCTTGCCGTCGTTGGTTAGCGGTTCAAGGATGCAGATGTGGCAACGGTAGTGGATTTTGATTTTCTCGTATCCGGGACATTGCTAATGTGACATCTTCATTCAGAAGCCAAGTGTTGCCCTTGTCTCCTTCAGGTTCATTTATTGCGGGGAGCCCGCCAAGGGCATGGTCGCCCATGACGTGCCCGCATGTTCTACCTCGCTGGGAGGTCATCAGTCACCCCAAGGCATAGTACGTATCCTGACTGTTTTATTATACCCTTTCCTGATATGCTGTAAGCGAAACGAGTGAAATAACGGTCGAGATTACGAAGGAGCCCACCTCCATACCACCGCCGCCCGCACAAGCGTTGCTCATCTTAGCGTGAGCAGGTACCTGATGCTTTTCGCGATGCATGCCTGCAATACCCAAAGCCGCAAGGATTCCAAAAGGAATGATACCCCAGGCTTCGATACCCAAAGGCGTGTACCCGCGGATCGCATGGTGCTAGCGAAGGGCGATGGAAAAGGGAGCAGCCGCTCAACAAGGACACGTCCAACGCCCCCTACGTCCGAGCCTGGTGCCGGACGGCCCCTCTAGTTGGACGTGAGGAAGATGCACCCTGCGGCGGGTCCCGAGAAGGCACATTCTGGTAGTGTTGCCTTCGAAGGTCTTCGCGTTGTCAAAGCTTTGCAGGTCATTGCTTGTGGCACTGGGGGTCGCTGATTCCTGAGCGCGATGCTGATGGTGGTGATGGTGGTTCATCGAAAGGTATGCTAGTACTGTGCACTTGTGGCCTGTGTCTGATCATCATACTGCTCGATAGGAGTCCAAGCTGCGAATCGTCCACCCGGGGGGTCTGTGACCTGGACGAAGCAGCTGGAGACTTCTGAGGTGTCTGCCTAGACTGCTCCGATCATTTACACGCGGTCTCCTTCGGAATCTAAATGTAAGTGACTTCATGCTAGCATTAAAGGCCAGTTGCGAAGGTGCTGACACGCACCAGGCCACTGTATGATGACTGGAATTTCTCTCGAATCGCCGCTATCCGCTTCTTGGAGTGTGCCACCGATGAAGTAGAACATACGAGCAAGTCGTTTACTGCTTTCAAGTCTGTTCTCCGTGCTGACGAGAGCTAGCATTGAACGTAGTTGAGCATGCGGCTCGGTCGGTCGTCCCCTCTAGCAACGCTGAACATCGCGTTGCAAGCCAGGGAGACGGACGACAGTCGATACCGCCGAACTACTAAAATGACGAGCCGGGTTCCCCTGCAGCCGCTCCCATTGTCTTCAACAGTATGCTGCCTTCCCTTCACATGTTTCTTTCTACTGAGCAATTTCTGGTAATTTCAGAGGCGAACACTGACACCAAAATATAAGCACGAACGTTCCTTGGTACAGAGGGAGCGTAGATGCGAGTCCCCATGGAGTTCTGAGACCCATATGTGAGTGATATCATTTCTTGCTTTGTTTGTGCTGACAAGTGTAATTAGTCCGGGGATTGGCCGGGAAAGCAGCATGTTCGAATGCATCCTTGTCGCATTCGACGAATGTGGCTCGAGGGGATGAGTGGTCAAGAAACATGTTGCGCTCTGGCATGCCATTCCGCCAAGGACTTGGATCTCGGCGTTTCATTTCCACGGGTTCGTCCATCTTTCTGGCAGCTTCGTTTTTATCTGCTGAAGATACTTTTTTTCCAGGGGCGTGGCCCTCTTTTCAGCGCAAAACCACCTACGTGTACCTGAGAGCTCTCGTGAAAGTCATCATTAGCACGTCCTCTCGCCGCGACGAGTGGCCCTCCTCGTGCAGCAGACGGTGGGCGGGGTAGCGATGCGCCATCGAGTGGTCCAAAGGGGATAGATTGCGGCGAACAGTGCGTAGCAGTACAAAGTTACCCAGTTCGTAGTGATTCGGCAGTGGTTGTAATCGATCCCATTGCACCCTACTCATCTACATAAGTGGCTGTGCTCGCTTCGTGAACATGACATCCATCGTCTCTCGAAAACGCGTCGCTGTCCATGCTATCGCGAGCGCAGGGTCCAAGAAGCGCAAGGTCCAGGTCAAGGCATCCATGTCCGCACGTTTTTACGCGACTTGCATCGTACTGAACCGCTCCCAGCTCGACCACGGTCGCCGTGACAGCCAGCGACGCCAACCCGAGCGACGCGTTTGCCCATCTCGAACGCGAGACGATGGGCTCCTCGTGGCACACCGCGCTCGAAGCCGAGTTTAGCAAGCCCTACTTTCGCGAGGTGCGCCGTCCGTGGTCGAAGCGCGCACGAGCCAGCTGACCGCGTCCCAGCTCAAGGATTTCCTCGTCCTCGAGAGCAAGTCGCACCAGGTCTTTCCGCCAGGCACGTCATCCCGTCCACGTCGCGCGCGCGCGCTCCTTATGACATCCCTACCAGCCCGAGACATTTACGCGTGGTCCCGGTTGACGCCACTCGACACCGTCAAGGCCGTCGTAATCGGCCAGGCAAGTCCCTCCCCCCCCGCCCATCCCCCGTCTCTCCACGCTCACCGGTTCCAGGACCCCTACCACGACGTCGGCCAGGCGCACGGCCTCTCCTTTTCCGTCCTGTCCCCCACCAAGCTCCCCGGGTCACTCCGGAACATCTACAAACAGCTCGCGAACGACGTGCCCGAGTTTGTTCCTCCCAAGACGGGGTGCGTCCACCCCGGATGCGCGCGCGTCACTTGCTGACACGTCTGCAGGGATCTCACGCCGCTTGCCAAGGCGGGCGTGCTCTGGCTCAACACCGCGCTTACCGTCCGTGCACACCAGGCCAACTCGCACGCGAAAAAGGGTTGGGAGACGTTTACGGACGCGGTGCTCGCTGCGGTGCTCGCGCACGCCGACGAAGCGCGACGCGGACTCGTGTTCTTTGCTTGGGGCTTGCCTGCGCAAAAGACGTGCGGTAGGCTGGGTATAGACGAGGTGCGTAGCTCGTAATTCTCGTTAGGAATCGCTGAGCATGTTTGTCTGGGCAGGAGAGGCATTTGGTGCTGAGGTACGCTACGCGTTGCTTTGCGATGCGAACCTGACGCGTTTCTAGATCGGCGCATCCGTCGCCCCTCTCTGCACATCGCGGTTTCCTCGGAAACGGTCACTTTAAACAGGCAAACGACTGGTTGCGAGAAAAAGACAAGGAGGTAATCGACTGGACCGTGCTCGGGACGACGCCTGCTGCGGGCTCGGCAGCGTCTGGACCATCGTCGGCTACACTTCATCGTTTCTTTTCCTAGTTGTACATGTGTGTCAAAAAGACAAAATATGATATCGCTGCTACAAGTCGGTTGGGAGGCGTTTAGAGAGTGAATCCTTCTTTTTCTTCCTTTCTTGTCATCGTCTGTTCCACCCACCTGCACTCCCACCAGCACCTGACTGATTCGACCCACCAAACGGCCGACTCCCATCCGATGACGAAAAATATCCCGCGTTCAACATACCCACATCAAACCGCATCGGCTGAAATTGCGCCTGGTGCGACTGCGACTGTGACTGCCCAAAGTTTCGAGCTGCTGCCGCTGCCGCAAGCATGTTGAGCTGCGTCACGCTCGACGCAGGTGCCTGGATCGGCACCTGTATCGATATGTGCCCTTGTCCCTGTCCCGACGTGCCTTGAATGTGCGCCACAGAAGCCGCCGGCATCGCGATCGAACTGGCCTGCGCGAGCACCTGCCCCGGCGACGCCGTCGAAGCCGGGGACGTCGCCGTCGGTGTCGTCGACGGTGGCCTCCAATTCTGTCCCACATATCAGTCACCGAGTTCGCCTCATCGTCACCCACGCACGTGTTGCTTTCCCGCACGATACAGCTCCTCCAGCTTCTCGTCAAACACGCCCCGCGCCTCGAACGCGTGGTACGCCTTGTACAACCGCAGCGCCGAGCGCGCGTCCTCGATCGAATCGTGCGTCTCCGTCTGGATGTTTTCTCCGAGCACGAACCAGGACAGGAAGCGGAGCGAGAGGCGGCGTTGGCGATTACGGATAAAGTAAAGATCGACGGTGTCGATCACTTGATCCGGCGGGACGAATATATCTGTGTGGCATGATCAGGTAAGGGCGCCAGAGACACGCGATGCACGGACTGATGATCCGAAAGTCCTTGGAGAGCCCGTGGCCGATGAATATGCACCCTCGATCGACGAGAAGGCGCAGTTTCTTGTACACGAGCTTGAGGGGCGTCAGCGTGTACCTTGACAGGTGTGGATCCAAGTCTCCGACTGCGTGCGGCACGATCAGCAGTGCAGAGCGAACATGGATAAGACGTACACCTGATGCCCGAGAATTCGGTGAGATAATCGACAATGACTTCGCTGGTGTGAATGTGGTCGTCGATGAACGGGACGCCTTCCTTGGGACCATCGCCTCGCAAGACTGAGACGCGTGCCAGACTGAGACGCGCGGGGCGAATGACGCGGTTCGTACCGTCGGACCTAAACTCTGTTTCTTCCTACACGCATTTCAGAAGACAAAATCGAGCGGGAATGAACGCACCTGTTGCATAGATACGAATTCAGCGTCGATCGCAACCAACGTCCCGGGAGTGGGCAGTTCCTCGAAACGTAAACATTCATGCTTGATCAGGTTCTTGTCTCGATTTCTGTGTCACGTCACCGATGCAGCAAAGCAAGAGTGCTTCAAGACCTACACGGATATGGATGTGTCGCGACTCAAAATCGAAAGATCGATTTCTTCAGGCAGGCCACTGAAATCGAGCCGAGAGCGTACATCTTCCCGTTCGAGATATATCACGGCGGGAACCTGGGTCTCCGTGTGAAGTAGTATGAAATGATCAGGTCGAGAGCATACATACCTTCCAAGTACTCGGGAAACTCAGCGCCTCGTCCTCGGAAATATTGCGTACGACAAAGTCGTTGAACAAGAACCAGGGGCCCTTGAGATGGGTCTGACTTTCCGCTTCGGGCACTGAAATGGGATTAAGCTCGGAAAAAGGTGTCGGAAAACATGGCTTACCCTTGACGATCGCAACCAAATGCGAGTGTTTTGCTTTTGTCATAACCTGGCAGACCATGGCCTAGAGACGAAAAAGTTGACCGCAACAGAAGACGGTGGCACATCACGCACCCGAAGCTCATACGTCACGCTCTCGGTATCGTCCATGCCCTCCACTTCACCTCTCACGTCCACGGTTGGAGACAAGAATCTGCCAGTCCTTGTATCAATCCAGTACCTGAGATTGTCGTCATTGTACACGCTCGCATTGATGGCCAGGATGGGAGGGAGATCAGCGCTTGAAATGGAGCGGCGAGAAGAAAAGGTAGCGAATTGTTTGCATGTCTGGCAAGTGGCTTTGTGGGACATTTGACGGATGAGGGATGTACGGAGAATATCAGTGAAGGAGACGGGAGGCGGTAGTTCGTTGGGAAGGGGCTAGATCTGTTGAACGACAAGAAAGAGATGGGGGACAAAAGACGGACTTTTCTTGGATAAATCATATCAACGACGTGGGTCATGTTCTCCTTTTCCCTGACGGCCTTGCAGCTCATGCACACGATAATATTCTTTGCGTCGATTCCGAGTAGTTGGGTGACAGGGGCTGCCGCGGGTGACAAGGAAGGGACGGAGTTTGGGAAAGCATCGGGCGACGGAGAATGCTGGAATACGAGGGGATTGTGAGGAAAGGAATTGCCTTCTGAACTGAGATGGTCGATGAGAAAACGATGGAAAGACTGAATCATATGAGCGTAATCGACCTCGGTAGGTTCTCGGCCGTAATCGATGAGTTCAAGTTGATTTTGAGCTTGGGTGGGTGTGAAGAAAAGAGTGGGAGAGTAAAAGGGGAAACTTACCCTGAGCGAGAACACCGACGGTCTTGCAGAAATTGCTTGACTGACAATTGGTACCGTGGGCATCCTCGAGCATGCGTACGACGAATCCGAGCTCGCAGAGCAAACAATGTTCTCTTGGACAGTTTGTTGTGATATGAGATTTTGCGAGTTTTCTGATAGGAAGGGTGTAATGGATGACTTGCAAGACAGGGTTCGTGTAGGAATTTAAGATGTGAGTTTCAAGACCACTAAACGGGGTCTTGTTGTAGAAGCTAAAGAAGAGATGAGAGGGGTGTCTGGGGCGAGAGAGAGGATGTACCCGAAATCAAAGTCCTCGACGCCGAATTTAGAATACTCGATTTCGACTTTGCGATATATGCGGGGTACTTGGTCGATAGTATCGTCGAGAGAGAGCTGCTCGAGCTCTACGTGGTCGTCGTGTCTTCCTTTACCGCTTCTGAACCTGGCGTGATCTTTGGTCGTGGAAACGACGACGCGATTTCTGCGACCTCTGAGTTCCTTTGGGAGAGCGGCATAAGCAATGTTGTCGTTGACCTTCATGGTTGACAAGATCTGCGGGGGGACTTTTGTGGGTGGTGGATAGGGAGGGACGGTGGGAGAGAGAAATTGGGGTGTCCAAGAGGAGAGAAGGGGTGCAGTATAGTGGGGCATGCCGATCGAGTTGAGAGGGCTAGAGGGGTGAAAGAAAGACAGGAAAGAGAGGAGAGAGAGAAAACGTACGTCGAATCTGACCAGGCAATTTCGGGAAGAGGTTCGGGTACGTCGGCCCACTCGACTGGCTGGCCCTGGAAGCCGTTGAAGAAAGGCTCCGTGGATTCGTCCGCCGCAGTGAGAAGGTGGATGGTGCCATGGGCATCGCCGAAAGCCAAGTAGGTGCCGTTGGACGAGACGGCGGTGGAGGTGATGGAGGAGGTGGTGTCGAGCTTGGAAGAGGATCGGAAGGGAGAAGGAGGAGAAGGGGGAGACGTACGTGATAAAAATCGGAGGTGTTGGTGTTGGAGACATCGAGGACGTTGACGAGGCCGTTGGCAGACGTGACGACGAGGCTGGCGGTTTGTTTGGGGAGGAGGTTGATGAACGCGGGGCCGTCCAAGAAGGGGACCGGGGGAAGCGGTCTCATGTTGCGGAGGTCGTACACTTTGACGAGCGGATCGGGAAAGTCGATGCCGCGTCTAGAGCTGAGGCCGATGGTGAAGAAAAAGTTGCCGGATGCTTGCAGATCCTGCACGCCGCTCGCGTGGGCGAGGACGGCGCTCTCGGCGTTCTCTCGGCGCAGGGCCGTGCGAGGATCGTGCGTGCGAACGAAGCCGTCGGCGGATGCGCAGAGGAGGGAGGAGTGGGTGAACTGGAGATGGGTGACGGGCGCGGGCACGGGCGACTGGCGGAGGGCGGCGCCGGTGACGGCGTTGAGGAGGACGATGTCCGGGGCGGAGGTAGACGCGGCGAGCACGCTGGACGCGAACGTGGAGGAGGTGACGGCGGTGACGGGTGCGCTGGGTCGGGTGAGGCGCGGGCCGGGTTTCGGGCACGGACGGAGGCGACGCACCGGAGGAACCACTTGTTCATGCCGCCCTTTGACCATGCGCCGACGCCATCGCCGGCGAGACCGAGGGCGCGTACGTGGTTGTCGGCGACGGCGATGTGCTTGACGGGGAGATCGCCGCCGACGGGGAAAGCGACGCCGCGGATGCCGTGGACGGAATGGAGGGCGAAGACGGTGCCGAGGCTGTCACCTGACCAGAGCGAGTCCGAGACGGGGTCGAATGCGAGCGCGCTCAGCTGCAGCGGCTGTGTCGTGATGATGGGCACCGTTGACCGGTACATTGACTGATGATGTAATCAAATCACTCTCATGCAGACCAACACCAACACCA
>JBBPMP010000107.1:0-60875 GCA_038090395.1 Boletales sp. KT-2023a | reverse complement strand
ACGTTGAGCTCTTTCATGCTCTTTCAGTATTATTTGATCCACACATGGAGGAGAAGGAGATTGCTCGCCTCGGGTTCGGAAGCAATGAGGCGTTGCAGCGTCGCGTTCAGGTTCCGGTGGTACACTTTGATGTAGAACGCGTACATGTCGTAGCTGGGTGGGAAGCAGGGGACAACGTCGCTCTCGATACGAATTAGGTCCTGATATATCCAGGCGAGGTTGTCGAGGAATGCGACCGGATCCTGGCCGTGCCGGTCGTAACTTTGGTTGAACGCGGCGTGGATAGTGTTGGCGATAGTTTTGGTGATTTTGGAGCGGTAGTGTTTGATAACGCGGGCGTTGGCCTGCATGGATTTGTATCTGCAGGAGGGGTCCATCTTGGCGGCCTTTTTGACGAGACGCACGGCGATGGCCTGATAATATAGCTGTCAGCGGATGGTGAGAGCGGGACTGCTGCTGCAGACGCACATGTTCGTCTTCTCTCCCTTCAAACTCAGCGATCTTGATGAGTTTGACGACGACGTCTGGATACCCTGCGCGGACGAGCGGGAGAATGTTTCGTGCGAGATTGATAAGGTAGATCTCAAAGTCGGCAATTAGCTGTGAGAGCCGCTCGAACACGCGCACAAGCTTTTGACGCGATGCGGCAGAAGCCTGCTTGGCCTGGTGCATGGTCTGGTTCCGGAACGCTTCGAGACGGCTGATGTGGAAGTGGATGTGAAGCAGGTTGGGGGCGGGGCCGACGAGGTCGTTGCTGTCGGCGGCGAGCAGCTCTTGGAGCATGTCGAGCTTGGCGTTCATCTCGAGGAGGTTGTCGATCATGTCTTCGGTCTGCTCAAAGCTGCGGTGGACCATGGACACCTACGGCAGCATCAATCTCGAGTCCACTAGTGTAACAACACCATGGGACTCGCCCGGCTGATCTGGTCAAAGGTTGACACGGCGTGCTGTGGGTCCGTGCACATCCTGTCAATGGTGTGCATCTCCTCCTTGAGTACTTGGACGTTGGTGCGCGTACTGAGCAGTTTTTTGAGACCTTTGCGGGTGGCGTCGAGCTGCTCCTTGACGCCGCTTTTGAGTCTGGCATCGATCGAGGCCTTTTCTTTCTCGAGTTTCTTGCGGAAGGCGGCGACCTTGACGAGGTCATCGGGTGATTGGAGGTACTCGCCAACGGCCTGCGCAGCGGAGACTTGCAGCGCCGTGATGCATGAGGGTCGGGTACTGAACTGACACGAGATCCGTTTTTGGCAGGGCGTTCACGACCAAGTCCATCCTCGACATATACGTCAGTAGCGAAACCAAAACAAACTGTCACTGCCAGTAGTGGCGCCGGTGAGTAAGACAAGAAGCTCGTATGCAACGCGTCCATATTCGCAGGCCTACCAATGTCGACCCGTACTGTTGGAGAGTGCGAGGTAGAGGACGGGGGGAGTGTGACTCCCTTCAACCGGGTGAGTGAGAATCATGATACCATACGTTCGCGCACTTCGTTTGTCTCGAGCGAATCATCACACACAGTCATCCAGCTATTTCGTCTGGTAGTAAAGAAACCGATTACATTGCAAGTGTGCATCGCCACTAGGAAGAAGGCTATGTGAGCCAGACTCTAGAACGGAAAATAAACTTGGCGCTGGATGGATGCTTGAGATATGGCAGGAACGGATCGTGTGTCTTTGCACCATCGCAGTTCACGTTTATCGAACGTGTTGTTTTGTTTTTCCAGTGGGTTGGACTTCTCATACGGGTTCGGATGGTGGGCAATGGCACGATCCGGATCGGGGTAACACTTTTCTTCGATGAACTCCGAATCACCTCGCACAACCGACACGCTTCTGACTACTGTATCCATCCCGGTCTGCATGTCAGCCGGCGCTTCCAACGAAGTGTCCGCATGTGCACTGTGGCTTCCTGGGTCGCACGCGCAGAAAGGCGTGATTCGTCACTGTGCCTGTGTATGAAGGCTATCCATAGGCGTTCTCAAATCCCCCTAGAAGCGCAGTGCAGTGGTGAGTGATGTGATCTTTTCGTTCGCTCCCACACTCATTATCGTACGCGCATTCGTGATCGTCCCGGCGTCCATCTCCACCCCTCGTTTCCAACCGCGAACACATGTAGCGTCGCTGACCGTGTTTGAAGCCATGGACCATGGTAAGAAACCGGGTCACACCCCGAGTGCACACAGTCCTTTACAGACGATCGTCACGTCTTCTCAGACAGCTGCCGTGTCATGTCGGCGCGTTTTCGATGCTCTCTGCCCGGACTCTGTACACGAGAAAGAAAAAAAAGATCATCTGCACACGACATGAGGCTCCCCTGCTTTGGAATTCGATGCCCCGTGTGGGCATTCCACCACACGTGCACAGCCCATCATGGACGGTCACTGGGCTTCAAGCGCGTTGGGTCATGTGCGGAGTGTCGAGGTGAATGAAAGAAAAAAAAAGAAGAGCATCCGACATGTCCACATATGTGTTGCGCATGGCGACCTCGGTGCGCGGTGGGCAAGCTCGTCTCGTAGAGTTGCCATCCCATCGAGGTGGGCGCATCGGTTCAGATCTGTGTTGCCCAGTTGGGCGTACAAAGCGGACGAGGTCGAGAATGGGATCGTTTATAGCTGGTGGGACGATTTGGAGAACATGGCAAGGTGCGTATATTGATTCCATTTGCGTCATACTCATGCCCTTGCAGTTATCAGGATGTGCCTATCGGATTTGGTGGCATCCTTTTGCAATTCCTTGTGTCGTTTCATGAGGATCATCTGTAGGTTGTGGAGAAAGAGTTGCCATCACAAGTACTGATTGGTCTAACTATCATAGGAACTTGTAGGACTAATGATTATGCATGATACGAAAATTAGGTGCTACTCATGTCCATTGATTCACAACCCCAAACGCTCGCGCGATTCTTTTGGCTTGACCGAAATCATCATGCACACCTTGCCCGATCCCTCGCAGACAATGCTAGACATCAAACTGCCTTGCTCCATCGAGCATCTCGTCATAATATGGGTCTTCGACGTACTTGCTGTTTTTGTACGTTATGGGCTTGATGCCCTCTACCGGTTTATCTCTGATCAATTCCCACACAGTCTCTTCCTGCCCATCGTTGTCGCTATCAGTATAGCCAGCATAGGTTCGCATTTCAACCTTTTCGAGGATATCAGATCACACGACTTGGAAGCTCGCAGTTCCGTCCTGTTTGTGATATAGCAACCCAAGCTGGTAAGGCCAGCCAAGCTCGGTGCATGCGCTGGCGAGCGCGGCTTCCGCCCCCATCAGCTTGTTGTGGAGCGACTTGTCCACCATCTTCTCGTCGTCGTACACGTATTCGTGGCAGAGGCCCACCCCCGAGGTAGCCCCCGTTGGGAAGTGTTTCGGGGTCGTTGACCAGATCCAGCAGCGTTTGCTTCAGCCATTCTTGGAACGCGCAGCCGAGCAGGCGGGGCACCGTACTCGTCCGATCCGGGGAGCGGAAGTAGAGGTTATACGTCAGCGCCACCCGGCGGCCTTTGGTGACGGGAAGCACTTGGTGCTCTACATCCCCGAAGAACGCGACGAAGCAGATCAACGCCCTCGTTGCGGGCTTGAACAGATCTGTGAAATCGATAACCCACCGGCGTTCGTCGACGCGGAGCGTAAGCTGCCCGCCCTCGTGCGGTGTGGGGAGGACGACAAGAGTGCCAAACATGCTGTCCCCACGAGGCGTGTCTCGGTGCGCTTTGAAGAACCCGCCCTCGCCTGTCAAATGCTGAGCGCACGTCGTATGAGGTCGTTGGCGGGGCTCACCGTACACGTTGAGCTTGTGCAATTCGAGGTCGACCGCTTGGTTGGCAGCAAGTCCTTTTCGATGATGTCGTGGATACCCAGTCTGCGCGGGTGGAACGGGGTGGAAAACGAGTCTGGGTTCATTCTTCCGGCCTTTCTGTACGTCTCGTCCAAGACGACGCTGTTGTTAACCCAAACGATGCGGGTTCGAATGCCTTTGTGAGATCTTCCACCTCTTCTGTAGTAAACTGTACAAAGTTGATGCGTCTACCCGAACATCGTCTCCCATGAAGTAGAATGACTCACTTCAAGTCTGCCCGTGCTCATAGTAAAGGGTGAGCTGCTGTTCGGGCACAGGGAAAACACCACTACAACAGGGATCACAGTCGCTGAGGACATCCTTCAATGCTTCTGCTTTTGTTACAGACATGTTTGGTGTGAAGAATGGCAACAAGAAACTATTAGCCCCTAACATTATTTGGTTTGGAACCTGTACTCCAGTCACCTCCCACAAAAAACGTAAGCCTCTGCGGGACCACCTTCTTTATACTTGGCTTGAGTCATCCGATTTCCCCCAACGTCTAAGTGTTTTCGTCTAGTACAACCTGAGTGCCATATAGAAACCTGAGAGGAGAAAAATGTGAGGAAACTGAAATAAGAAGCCAAGGAAAGAACGGGGTATCCATGCATCTCGGACCCACCCAGACTCCAGAGAGATGAGATTCATCTAAATTCAAGTTGGCGATGTCGATCCTTGAAAAAGCATGTTACGAGCATCGCTCACTGATTCGTGACGGTTGTGGTTCACAATACTCGTCGAACGCGTTGTCGTCGTTAGCCGCCATCACTGAATCGCTGCCGATGGAAGCCGTTTGTTCAACTTTGCCGATCAGGATCGGCCGACGCTGGGATCGACATGCGCGAGGTAACGGTCGTTTGGGCCCAAAGTTTGTTTCCGGGTTGGTGTGCCATGTCGCTTCGATGATGGACACATGCACGTGCATAGCGCGTACGCCAGAAAGGATGGTACACATTTCTTGTCTCTCAGACTCCTTGAGCCCGGCCGGCCTCAGTGCCTCGCGTGTTGATCGCCCCCACTCACAACGGCGTTCCTCGTACCTTGGGGCGAGGAATTACTTAGTCCATCGTCGTCTTGGTGTGGATCTCGATCGTCAGGTCGGTGTCCGCATTGGACATGTGCACGCGCAGGGTCATGGCGCCTGTGAAGGCCGTCTTTCATCATACAGGTCGGTCCCCGCCAAGCCTTTGATTCCCTCGCGTTGGCGTTCGTTCGTTGCACAACCTGGACATGCCCTGGGTGAAGCGCGCGTTGAGTCACTGTCGCGCCGCCTCGCTGCGCGCTACCGACCGTGACGTCAACTGACGTGGGACATCGTGTACACGGACTCGGACGTGCATGCAGACGCCCTTCGCTGGAGGTGCTTCAGTATGTGATGATCGCGATGGGGAACATGGCAAGGCGCATATTATTCGCATCATACAAGTACAAGGTGTTGATATGCCCTTGTAGTTACTTAAAGAAGGTTGATACTCTTTAGACGTCGCTATGCTGGCGGGGCGGTGAGGAGAGGGGATGGAGGTGGAGGTGGTCGAGAGGAAGGGTGTGGGTAAACTTGCCGGGTCTGCGGTGGGCTGCGAGGGTGGGTGGGAACGTGTGCGTCAACGTAACCCGGCGGCCTTTGGTGACGGGGAGCACATAGTACTTAAGACCGCCAAACAAGGGGACGAAGCAGATCGACGAGCTTGTCGCAGACTTGAACTGGTCTGTGAAATCAACGATCCACTGGTGTTCGTTGACGCGGGGGGAGAGTTTTTTTTTTTTTTGAGCCCTCGTTTCTTGTTCCGCCAGGCACGAGAGGAGGGAGAGTTGTCCGCCCTCGTGTGACACAGGGAGGACGACAAAGAGGGTGCCAAACATGCCGTCCCCGCAGGGCGTGTCTTGCTGTGCTTTGGATAACCCGCCCTCGCCCGCCACCTACTCAACAAAAATCGTCCGAGATCATCCGGCGAGCTTACCGTACACGTTGAGCTTGTACAATTCGAGCTCGACCGCTTGGTTCGTCGAAAGCAGGTCCTTTTCGATGATGTCGTGAATGCTAAATCTGTGCAAGTCGAATGAGGTGGAAAGGAATGCGAATTCATCCTCCCTGCCTTTCTGCACGTCCCGTCCAAGACATCCTTGTTGTTAAACCAAAATGATGCAGGTTCGCATGCCTGGTAAACTGCAAAGTTGATGCGTCTATCCAAAAATCATCTCGTAGTATACACAAAAGAAGGAATGACTTGCTTGGAATCAATCAAAGTAAAGCATGAGTTGTTGTTCGGGGACAGTGCAGGCGCTACAATAGGGATCATGGTCTGTGAGGATTTTTCAATGCCTCTACTTTGGTTGGCATTTTGGTGGAGCATCAGCAAGCACTTCTTGTTCGTGTCGCTGAGTGTTATTTGTGCATGTTTGGTTCCTCATCAGGTCCTTCCAACATTCAATCTGAACATCAACATCTATTTTGTTGGCACAACAACCCTATCGATGAGTACCCAAAAGATCTGAAAGGAGGGAAGTTTGTGAGACAAAAAAAGTGAGTCGCATCAATGGGGTGGTGGCCGACCGACTGATGAACAGGAAATCAAGAAAAGCTCAAGAACTAGGTATCTGATCCATTTAGACTCGAGAGAAGGTATGGATTGGCCATGCCGATCCTTGAGAAAGCATGTATCGTGCATCTCTTACTTTGACGACTCTGAACTTACGACGGATGTGGTCCACTCGTAATACAAGGCGTCACGCATTCCTCTGAGTCTCCAAGTTCTCACGTTCTTTACCTGGAGGTGCACGACGGTGCTCGCCTCATACTTTACACACACCTCTTACCCCAGAAACATGGCGCATTTTCTCTCCGCAGCATTTGCCTCCGAGGTGCGTTGATCGCACGTGTCCTGTCACGAATCACGAGGCATCATGAATTCGGTACGGTGGTGGATGTCTTGTGGCGTGTCCATCGATGTTCATCGCCACACCACACGGTGCCTTTGGATCGTCGGTGAGGTCATGGCGTCACTGGTGTCATCGAATGTCGCGGACGAGCAGGGATGAGACAAGATTGAGGCGATCAGTCGTTGACGTCGTGTACCTCCACCGACAACTCAGGGTCATAAAACCCTGTTTTGCGCGCTTGATGCCGGTATCTGTGGACGAGCGCGATCCTCGGCATGGTACACCTTCCCTATTCGTCCACGGAACCACCGTCACACTGTAGGGGGCGTGATGATGTGTGAGTTTCCCGAAAGATGAAAGAACCCGAAAGGCATGGATAGATGGCGAGTTACTGAAAGACTGATGAACCTGACTTGATGTCAGTGGATGCTCGTCAGGGCAATGTCCGAAAGACATTAAACTCGGACTCAGAAAAAGGATCTGGGTCGCATCACGCATGTCAGAAGCACCGGGAGTTATCGATACATTCATCATGACATTCATCTTACCCGTGGATGCCGACATGAAATCCATCTTCTTTCCGCTCTGGTATGATGTCGTGTTTTTTATTAGGAGAATATTTGACGTGCTAGCAGGTGAATTGCTGCCCACTGCTCAGCTGGTGCGGTCAGGCTCTCTCGAGGCTTTTTAAAACCAGCCAGATCAATCTGAATAGATATATAATTGATGTCGACTATGTGCATAATGTCAAATGCACGTTCCGAGGTTGAGCTGCCACGTGGGTTCTGCATCACCCGTTTGTCTTAATGGTTTGCTATTGTCCGAGTGAGTAACTGATCACATACATTAGGGCACCATGGGTACCATTCTTGCATCATGTACATGTCATGCGTGCGCAAACAGAGGATCAATAATTCGTTCACATATCAACATTTGCGGTGCCGGTGGTCATCATGAAAGGGCACGGATTGGAGTGCATCGATACGCAGAATGTGGTATGCGACATACATGACATCCTTGGTTTCCATCTCACCCTACGCATCGCACAGGAAGAGGGAATGACTCAATGAGGGACTTCATTCCGGCGCGAGGACAGAGTGCACTCCATCACCCGAACATCTTTGCCACCCGTCTCTTTCCGCTTCTCCAGAAGGACACTGGTAGACGGGAAGACAGAGGGGTGAGACGCGTTTCGTCGCTCGGTGTCGACCCACGTTTCAAGTTGGGCAGCAGCGGAAAGCAAGGAAACATTGTTTCCTATACATATATACAACTTTTCGTGGGACGCGGCGTCTCTGCTTTATTCACGTTGCGCATCGCACGACGAAAGCGGAAAGAGTCGTATGATGTGACGGTGGAAGCGAAAAAAAAAAAAAGAAGACCATGCATACGATGGCGCGGTCAGTGGCACAGGCTGCATCATTCTGCCGTCAGGGTTGGGACGGATCTAAGACATCCAACCTGCATGCCGACGGTCAGAGCTTCCCTTGTTTTCCACCGCTGTACTTTGGCCGCACAATGTAATACCTTGTATCATTTTATCCCTACGGAAAAGGCCGAGGGAGGTCGGCTATCAGGAGCATGCCCTCCATCTTGCGCTCAGATCGAGACAGTGTGGATGGAAGCATTGGGCGCTGAACATGCGAAACAGACAAGGCACTTTGTACTTTTACCTGTCTTCGCAGATTCAAACGGCCCCTGCTCGTCTGCACAGGACCGCACTCGCAAGTTGGATGTTGGTCGTGGAACTGGCGGCAACGTGTCCAATACGTGTCCGATCGAGTCAGAGGCATCATGCCGTTAGCGCGCTGTCCTACGAGTGGTAAGCACGAGGTCATGACACACGGGATCTTTTGGTCCGGGTCGCTGCGCAATCAAACTGGGTTAGACTCGTGCTTTTTAGAAGCTCAGAAAGGACAAGGGGAACCGAGCAGGCTTGGATGTCGTGAGCATGACTCGATCGAGCCGATCAGACGTGCGAGTGTGGCGGCACAATGGGAGTAGCCGGTCGACCGAAAGAAAGTGCGACAACACTCGGCCGGAGCCCATTCGGAGACTCGGATGCGAGTGGCGTTCGGTTGGACGCTGATCCATGACGACACACGACCGGTCGTATGTAAAGCGCATCATGTACATTACGGCGGGCATCGATCCCCATTGGGGGGGGGATGCAGAGAGAGAAAAAAACGAGAGCGGAACAAGACTTGCATGTTCGGTTCCCCTGGAATGTGTCAGTCCAAGCGGTTTCTGATGCTATAGAGTACGCGTTAGTCATCATCCATGGTCGTCGTGCCAAGCCTGCTTGTCCCGATCTCCTGCCGGAGGAGCGACTGAGAGAAGGATCCCCCCCAAAGTTTCCGCACGGGTACCTGGCGCCAGCACCCGGCTCCAAGTCAATGACTGTCCCCAACGAGATCACCGTCGGACCTCGTGAAGACGAAGAGTCCGCGATGGCGAGCCAGGCTTCCATTATGCCACTCGCGATTAGATAAACGATGCCAAGAGCAAAAATTGTTAGGTCGATTCGTTGGACCCGTCATGAACACAGACGTCGAACAAGGATGGTTTGTAGGAAGAATAGACAAACGACACACCGGGATAATGGTCTCGATCGTAGTGCCAATCCACTTCAAGCGGCCGTCTCTTGTTCTGTCCTTGGCAGCAGCGGTTCGAGTGTTCCACTGACAGCGCCACAAAGGGTGTACCCATCCTGGTCGGAAAAAGGAGCCCGCTGACTCATACTGCATGCCACAGAGCAGCGGTCGATCCCGGTGGGAGCCGACATATTGATCAGTCCTAGTCAATCGCCGGTGGTAGCCGATTTTAGGAAAACTAGAAAATACATCCAAGGCCTGGATGATCGTCGCCGGACGGGTTCGTAGGTTAAGCGCTTAGACGAGAGATGGCACGTCGTACAACGTAAGACGTGCAGCGTCACATCGGTGTGGGCATGCCGCGGCGCGCGTGGAGGCCCTTTCGAGCCCTCCCTCGTCGTCACGCCGCCGTTTGCGTCGCACCTTCCTGAATGGCTGGGACGTCAGAAGTGCTCAGGTGGATTTACGCAGCACTTCCTTAGTCACAGCTCCGACGTCAGTCCGTTGTATGTGTTTGCGTGTCGTGATGATATATTTGGTCGGTACAGTGAATTTTCCACTGCAAAGAATGGAGGTTTTGTCTTACGGAGAGGCCGCAGGTATGGTGAGAATGTGCATGCGATTTCACCGAGTCCAGTCCTCCTAGCAACACGAATACGGCGTTGTTGCCTCGGGACATTGGAAGTCATGTCTTTGAGTTGTCCCACCCTCCCCGTTTTCACAGCAGCCTGTGATACATCAACACCGGCGTGTCTACCGTGACATCCGGGAATGGGACAGAACCGCGTTTAATCCCGATTCCGATAGGGCCCGATCGTGATGCAGTAGGTAGGAAAAAATTTCTAGTACACTGCCGCCTCCGTGACATCCGCAGGCGCGTCAGTGCAGACGGAGAACACGGAGACATCGTATTGTAAAGTTTATTACGCGCACGTGCTTAGAAGATAGTTGTCGTTCATACCAGTGTTTCGTTGGCATGCAACAAACAGCCAGACCAATATGTACATCCTGATGGGTCAGAGTGGGGTGTCTTGTCAAGGGTTGGGACAATTCTGTGATGCCCGCTTTGACGTGGTGGGCTGCCGTCCTCCATTTTCGCTATCGTCCTGGATAGGATTCAAAAGATAGGAATCGACTTTGGATATGCGAAGCTGGTAAGTAACCGATCGCGGCACTAGCAGGGACTCACCGGTTGACTGCACGGCATTCGGTAATAGAACCTACAGGTTGTATAAGACACAATCGATAGATAGATCACGTTCGTAGCAGAACGTGTCTGAAATACCTGATATTTATTCATACCGTCTTGGTTCACAGAGACTCGCTCCTGTCAACTTGGCGCGCAAGAGAATAGTGGCCTGAGAGGAACCAAATGGCGCGTGCATCGAGATCTGATTCGCGCTGAAATGCATATTTATCAGATTTTCCGCCAAAGTCAAGAGGAGGAACTTGACCGGGCGGTTCATTCTCACCTGCAGAAAAGGACGCCGAGAATCGTGGGGTGTAGGGATTGTGGGCTGAAACGTAATTTGTCCATATCGGCTTGAGGTGCCGTCTCGATTCAATCGAACGGTAACGGTAAAGGTAGCCGGCATGGATGTCTACGGCTCATACATGTATCTTGCATTCTCGAGTCCTGTTTCTAGAAAGGCCATCGATCTCCACCTTCGCTTCAATCACAGGCTTAAAACTAGCCCCGTGTGTTTTACAGACGAGTAGAATGCTGAGGTCTTGATGTGGATCACACCGGACTACATACGGAGAAATGAGCCTGGCCCTTCCGATTATTTTGGATGGAGTGTGCATGTGTGTGGGCGCCAAGTTTAGATTAATCGGCAGTTTTGTCAGGTGTTCTCGACTCTTGACGCTCAATGTCAAATGTCGGTGGCATGAGAAGATGAGGAGTAAGAACCTTCGGACGAATCTCCAG
Organism: Boletales sp. KT-2023a; assembly: GCA_038090395.1. Taxonomy (NCBI): domain Eukaryota; kingdom Fungi; phylum Basidiomycota; class Agaricomycetes; order Boletales; species Boletales sp. KT-2023a. The sequence goes on along the minus strand of JBBPMP010000107.1, from coordinate 49,634 downwards.
GTTACAGATTGAAAAGGGGGTTGCGACGAGATCGCAATTCTAGGCGCATGTTATGACATTGATAATTGTAGCACGGTGACAATCTAGTCAATAAGATGTCAAATGAAAGCGGGTGATCGGAGAAGTGGAAACTACATACGATTCCTGCCGTTTAGTAATCCTGAGGACGGTTCCTTCAAATTGCATCTGTTTTGATGCTTGTGCTCCATGGCTTGCAGGATCTGGTCAGACCATACCTCGTTTTCGTATTGAATGCAGAACTTTCGTTATGGATGTATCAACTTTGGTGGTGATCCAAGGGGTTCGCGTTATAGAAGACGGCTTGCGACATTGTTCAAGTTGGTAGTCTCATATGCGACCAACGATGATGCAAGGATCTATACACAGGCAACAGAACAAACGGGGGGAGATGGCACAAGGTGGGATGCGCAGCCAGGATGACAAACCTGGAAGTGCCAAAGAAGGGTACTAGGAGCGAAGGACAAATTCTGCCAAGTCTTACGCCCTGGCATGTGTAGGTGTGGGAAGAAGTTTATTGGGGAAACCGCCTAGATTGGGTCAGATCGGGAGCAAGTGCGATGATGCATCATGCGATGGGTCGGACGGAACCTGAAGGCGGTGAACGGTTTGTGTCACGAACATGGCTGATCGGTCAAGGTGATGCCAGTGAGATTTGGTTCCGGAAGCGACTTGGAAGGTCCTCCTGGACCCGAACGTACCCGTGGTGTAACTGAGCAAGGATTGACGTTGACAGCGAAGAAACGTTTGTTCTAGTAGCTTCCGTTTATGGTAAAATAGTCTGTGCCGTTGATGCCGTGAATTGTTACATAAGGAGGAAATTAATTCCCACGGTAAATTGGATGACGCCTCAAATAGACCTTCTCTTGCTTGACTCCTTTCCCCGCACACCTTGCGCACTCCCATCATCATCTTTTCCTTGTGCCATTTGTACTTTCTCCTTCTTCATGTCTGCCGCAATCCTTCTTTCTCCTCCTTCTCCTCATCCATCTATCGATCCACTCTCCCTTTCCCAGTCTCTTCCGCCCTCATCTCAGATGGACGGTTTTGCCGATCCATGGAGTTCGTTTTTTGGCGCATCTCACCACTCTGACGATCCATTTATCGCCCCACAATCCGACTCATCTTGCTCGGATCTTCATCAACAACTCTCTCAAAAGCTTGTCCGTGAAGAGGTCAGCTCCTCCGCACAGCCTTTCCCACCCTCACAGGAAGCGAATATTTCCCCTGCTGCTCTTTTCCTCGCCGCATTTACTCCACCCATGCAACCCACGCGCTTGCCAGACGACGAAGGTGAACCCGTGGCAGGCTACATTCTTGGCCCAATCATTGGTCGCGGTGGCTTTTCTACCATCAGGCGTGCTTCCTCCCCCTCGGGTGGTGTTGTCGCGATCAAGATCGTCCGTCGATCAGACCTTGCGACCCAAACCGACCCATCCTTGGCAAGAAAGCGTCTCGACCACGAAACCGAGATATGGTCCTCTCTCAGCCACGAACATGTCCTCCCTCTCTTTTCTGCAGAGCACACGTCTTTTGCTGACTTTTATGTCACCCTATTTTGCCCCGCGGGATCACTCTACGACATTCTCAAACGGGACGGTTCTCCTGCTTTGCCCCATGACGACGCTGGAATGATGTTTCGCCAAGTCGTCCGGGGAGTACGGTACCTCCACGACGTCGCTGGATATGTCCACAGAGACATCAAGCTCGAAAACATTCTTGTTGATGAGATGGGCGTCTGTCGAATCTCTGACTTTGGTCTCACCCGCAAAGTAGGCGAGGTTGACGACGACGAGCGCTCGGATAAAAATACTAGTTCCGCGCCTCACCGCCACCGCTCCACCATCCACCACACTGTACGACAACCGAAAGCAAAGGCCCCGTTGTCTACCCATGTTTCTATTTTGCGTCATGTGCCTCGCCGTCACCGCACCTCTACTCCCGTCGGCGAAAACTCCCCCGCTCCTGTCCATCCTGCTCACGCTTTCCAGCCAGGTTCGCTACCGTATGCTGCTCCAGAGCTCCTTTCCCCCCAGGCTCCTGGCAGGCATCATGGCGCGAACCCTGCACAAGATATGTGGGCTTTGGGTTGTCTGCTCTATGCCCTGCTGACTGGGCGGCTCCCATTCTCTGATCCCTTTGAGCCCAGGTTGACGATGAAAATTTTACATGGTGAGTTGCACAACAAAAAAATTTCTCTTTCGCTCATGTACTCCCCAGGCGTGTACGATACGCCACCTAGTATTGGCCGTGGCGCATCTCGGGTATTGAAAGGATGCCTGGAGCGTGACCTGCGAGTCCGCTGGACCATCGCCATGGTGGATGAGATTGCCTGGGACATTGGTTTGGAAGACGCTAATCAATCATCTTTATCGCATGCGGACGAATTTGAGTTCCTTGATTGCCATGTTCCACCTGCTTCATCCCGTCGCCACTCCCGTTCTCTCGACCGCGACGGTAGCCTCGATCGACCTTCCTCCCGTTTGCGCAGATCCCTTTCTCGTGCCTCTATTTCAACTTCAAGTTCGCTCTCTACTAGAAGTTCGAGCCGGAGTGTATCCAGGCCCCCTACGGCACGATTGCCAGTTGCGGCAGCGTGTATTGATGTGGGGCACTCTGTATTGAGCTCGTCAAGTGCTGTATCGCCCCCGACGCCGCTTGATTTCGGCGTTCCCCCTCTTATGTCACCTACGTTCCCAGTTGAACGTGGTCGAAGCCCGAGGAAGACAGACCCGCGACTAACAAGGCGTGTCGCCCCTTCGTTGGGGGCTTCTACCGCACTTTCGGATCTTGGCCGTGAGCCTAGTCATGGACGAGAGCTGTTCTCTGGCAGAGATGCATTAGATAATACTGCCCGCTGGGCTTCTACGTTGAAGACCAACGTCATTGCAAAGGTTACCGCCCATCTAAACGGTGCGTCATCCCCTGCAGTGGAAAAGTTGCGCAGGATACAGAATCAAAATCCGCGGCGTTCTGCTGGAAAGAAAAGGGCCGAGAGTACGCCCCCTGCATCACCCGTATGGCCCCATCACCGGTCTCGATTAGGCGTCGTGGAAGATTTGCCTTCATTGAGATCGGCGGAGTTCGCTGGTGCTGGGGGTACTTTTCTCCGTGACCCTAGCACTACACCGATTCCGATAGCCTGCAAGAACGGAACGCGAAGTCGTAGTGTGGGCCACCAGCCTGGTAGCATCGCTTGCAGGCGTCTCTAAAATCTCGACTTCAAACACATGTGTGCGTGTGTTGCTTTCCCTTGGCGTGTTCGTGGGTTTCGCAACCGTCAACAAAATGCTTCCGTGAGTTTCACCTATGATGAACGTATACTGGACACGTTTGTCGCTGGTTATTCCATCACGAGTATGTGTGCTTATAACTATATTTTTTTTGTACTTCTAGTCTCCACAGCAATGTACTCATATCACATCATGGATATCGGCCGCCGTTTCTTATTCTCGTTTTATCCAAACTCGCCACTCGTTTTCTTTATTCATTCACAGTACTATACACATGCTCGTACACGTTCCTCTTTAAAATTTGTTTGGCCCTCGTCTCTCTGGATGGGTCCAGCATGCACGGATACCCCGTTCTTTTCTTGGTTTTTTATTTCGGTTTCCGTCGGTACTGATGCCTCTCACATCTTCTGTCGCACATTTTCTTCTCAGACTTTTACGGTACTCATGGATGATTGTACTAGTGACGATGCGCATTTGCAAAGCAATCGATTTCTTTTTGACCCCATCAGGTTCCAGAAATAGACGTCAAAGGAAGGAAACTCTGGGGATGATCACACAAACAAGGACAGGCTCGGCAATACATGTGTGATGTCAGGGGGCTAACTATTTGTTTCTCGTCCATTCGACTACTACAAAACGTGCCTGCAGCGGAAGCAGAAGTACTGAAGGATGTCCTCACTGGCCGTGATCCTATTGTATCGGCCTACGTATTGTCCCTGAACAGCCACTCGTGCTTTACTTTGACCGGGGAATAACAGATTTCGGGCGAGCCATTTCTCCTTTTGTGTGCACGGCGAGATTATTTTTAGATAGAGACACATCAACTTTGCACGGTCTACCACAGAAGAGTTGGAAGACCTCACCAAGGCATGGGACCCCACATCGTGATTTTAATAACTGGGCGAGGTTGTCTCGGACAAGACAGGTACAGAAAGACACGAGGACTGAATTCGGATACCTTGTCCACCCCCGTTCGACCCACTACCATCGATTCAAAAGAGACTTGCTTTCGACCAACTCGAGCGATCGACCTCGAATTGTCGTACGGGCTCAACGTGTACGATACGGTGGCCCGCCGGACGATCCCAGACTCGGACGTAGCGCGCGCTCAGTAGCCCGGGTTGAACAGGCGAGGGCGGGATTCCCTCACAGCGCATCAAGACATGGCCCGCGGGGAAAACCATGTTTGACAGCCCTCGTCGGTCGTCGTCTTCCACGTTCCTCGCACCGCACGAAGGCGGGCGCTTTGTTGCCTTCTTTGGCGACGTCGAGCACCGACTTGCCTCCCCGTCGCCAAAAAGCCACCGGGGCGGGTTGAACGTCGACTTCCGCTCCTCGGACCGGACGGGCATGATGCCCCGCCCCCTCGGCAACGCGTCCCACGAGTAGCTGAAGCAGACCCTGCGCGGGGTGATCATGGGTATATCAGTGGAGGGTATCAAGTTTCGTCAAGCGCAAAAATGGTCGGTGCGTCGAAGACGAACACCTCGACGTTGAAGTCCCGGTCATGGGCGATAAAGATATGGAAGCTGCCTCGGAGTCGCGTATGAATGCAATGGTCATCAATATAGGTCTCTGGCATGATTCTGGCGAGGACGAGCGTCGTATCCTGGCCGGCATATGGTGTACAAAGGCGAATGGATGAGGGATACTGCGAGGTGACGGGGGCATCGAGGGTGATCGTTCCACCTTGGAAACTAGTAAGGGCAATGGAAAGGGGGAGACAACCTGGTGTGCAGAGACAGCTGATATCAACGCTGGATGTTCAGAAAGCTTCGAAAGCGGCGCCGTGGGACGCTGTTTCGGGGCAGGTACTCCCCGTGATGATTATGCGATCCGATGAGGAAGGGTTCACTGGGGGTGATACAAGCGCGCAGATGGTAGTGCAACGGTGCCGGTGTTGCCAAGGAAAAGATTCGACCCTGGTGGAGGAAGGCAAGGTTTTCCACCAGTTCCGGTGACAATCGGCTGCCTGATAACAAACCCAAATAAATACGAAAAGGGAAGGGAAAATGGTTACAGACCTTCAGCGTTCGCAAAGCTGGCATCGTGACCTGAGTGTCGCCTGAATGGAGAAAATTCTTCAACCGGACTACGCGATTTGAGAGGGCTGCAAGCACAAGCTAGAGGCAGATTTTGTACCTGGTGTTGTAAATGTGATGTGTGGCATGCCTGATTTGTTCGTGACGGACTACGAACTCTGCTCAGGCTGGTAGCCCTCGCAATGGGTTTGAGAATGGTCGTTTGATATAGCCGCCGGAAGTAATGGTGACCGCGGTGCAAGGACCTTTCATGTCTTGTCTTTGGGTATATATACTTGTCGCTCTGAGCTAATGAGGTATTCCGATCGAGACAAAAGGACAATCTTCTTCGGTTTTAGGGAATTCTCGTCGATCGTCATATTATCAATGAGGCCATGGATGCTCATTATCGGAACGGATACGGCGTGGAGAACAAGAGGATGAGTAAGCGAAGTTAGTGGGAGAATAGAACTCGAAGTTTTCCTACAGTGACGTGACCGAGGCTGGTTTCACTTCCACGAGCACGAGCGGACTCGGTTTCTAAAGCCATGATGATGGCAACGCATTCGCCGTGGGGCAGATAGGGGGAGGACACCTTCGATGGCACGCCCGATTACCCCACGACCCCTTCAATGAACGCTGTCAATATCAATGCAGTTCCAAATATTCAACTGTCCCTCAAGGTTTGCTTTTACGTACTTTCACTGATTTTGAAGCCCACCACGGTTACTGTATAAAGAAAATCTTAGGAACGACATAAGAGATGAATTGGGGTGCCAAAAGAGGTCCGAGAAACGTATAGTCTGCTATGCAACGACGAGCGTGAAGAAAGGGAAGAGCCGTGCGCTAGTGCCACTGTGACCTTGCCTCGCTTGTCCTAAAATCAAGCCCCAACGGTCGCCACAGTGCATCCAGTTTTCCGTGTACTAGTTTAAATAGCTGATTGTCGTTGTCTCGTTTAGACCAACTTACCACCACAGGGTACATACATGAACATCTCTGCGATGCATTCCCGCATGACGCAGAGCGTGCGCCTCTTACTGTCCCATAATGCTCGAACACGGCACAACCTACATAATCGCACCGAAGTAAGCACCTTGAGCGACATGATGATGATGATGGGTGGTGGTGGTGGTGGTGGTGGTGACAAGTAGCGACATTGCAGAGGACAAGGTGAAAACATGGGAACGGATAACAAAATCTGCCAGTGGTTGCTAGTGGTTTTGTTCGGGCATAGGTTGACATTATAAATAGCAAGTAAATAGAGCCATGTGTTCCGATGCTCATGCATCATATAATAACGGATGCAGACAGGAGTGCTCACCCGGTACATCATTGTCAGTGTTTAGACCGAGGATGAGTACTGCACGGTTCTCCCTTGGTCACTGTTGAACGTGACCTTGCTTGCGTTGCGCTCGCTACCCGCCAGGGTCATGTCATCGAGCTTCATAGAGGTCGACGTCACTATCTGAACCTGCATACTGTTCCTTTTGGTGCTCCTAGATTTGGTGATCGTATTTAGTGGCTGCTCGATAGTGACCGTGTCCGATGTCTGTCTTGTCCGAATTATTCCGACACGGATAATGACCAAGTAAAAGGAGATGGAAATGATGGGTGGGACCTGGTACAAATGCCTTAACCGGACAATTCTGCAAGGCATAATGACGGCTGACCATGTCAATGACCACGTCTTGACCGTTCGAATTGAGCAGAAAGCAGATCATCCCAGATAAAACAGTGCACGTGTAAAGCACTGCAGAATCAATGATGATGTGCAAAACGGGCCGCAGCGTAGATGTTCGGTATTCGAGTAGCTTCGCGGCCGTATGATCAATATACCAGATACGGTAAGTCAGCAGAACTGAAACGCAAATGCAAAGTTGAATGTGTTCAGAAATTGGTAACGCACACAGAAATGTGGTACGTACGCGTCGTCAATATGTTGCTCGCTAACGTCAAAGCGAAGTAGGCTAAAACTAACTCCGCGATGTACGTTTGAATAAATGGTGTTATGATTCCGATTACTTTGCAAGTGCCTCAGCAATTTTGGCCGCTCGCAAAGGTCAGGCGACACGTACCAGCGATAGCACACCATAGTAGCACGGGGAGAATCATGACGACCTTGGACTTCCAGGTCATGTAACAACGGTAAAGCTGCAGTGGAATCAACGAGTGGCCCTTGTTTGGATACAGTGAAAAACCTACGAGAACACTGTCCCCCACAAGCGTCTGAATTGTAAATAAGATGAGCTTGCAGTGAGCCGTCCATTGCGACATATCCAAAAAATATCCAATAGGTCCTCCCGGCTTGTCGCGGTATGATATCAAGGCAATCATGATCATCACGATATCGATCACTAGGTGCTGTGCAAGCCGAACTGTTCAAAACACGCTGAAAAGAACAAACCGATGCACGCACCATAGTACTAACCACAAACAGTACACATGCCACCAAACACATTTTGTAGTTAGCTCGACGAGCGACCTGTCGAGACCATAGCGTCCACATCGTCCACCCAAACATCATCAGCGAGAAGCCTTGCGTAGGAATTACTCAGTGCTCGTGCTTGCCTTACCCCATGAGGACCACCTTACCATACAAAATTGCTTCCAGGATGACCGACAGCAGTCGTGCCTTGTCTAGAGGCATTTCAGAACCCATATTTCAAGTTGTTGCACGGAATCGAGAGAAAATAGACACTGTAGATGGGGAGGAATAGCGGACGACGACACCAGACATGGCTACTTATGGAGTGTCCTAAAAATCGTATGATCTACCAAACTGCGAGCTCCTCGCGGGAATGACAGCTCGATTAAGGGGGGGTCATGGGTGCCTGTCCACGTGAAACAGTGCGTTCGAAGAGCAGTTCGTAAACCACAGAGCTTGCCACAAGCTCGCCACGATGCTCACCTGTATAAATATTGTCACGATGGTTGTTCCCCGAACTCTGAGCCTGGATGAAGGGGTTAGACATCCCGGTTAACCGTTCACAGTTTGATAGAAGCCCTTATTGTGTTCTGCAAACTTGCAGGATTCCTGGTCGAGACGACGAACAATCAGCAAACCAGAAATTTTTTTTTACTGAAACAGAGCTTTTAAGCGTCGGATGTTACTGTTACTAAAGTGACGCCAAGGTACGCCATTGTTTATTTTTAAGAAATGAATGTTATCCTAGAAGCGCTGAAACTCGAGAGCCAATGTCATAGATTTAGGTAAAAAAAGTCAGCAGCGGTAATGACTATTCATAAACACAGGTCACTCACATTTGTCAACTAAATTCGTGATTTAGATGTGATATTATTGAGCAGCTCAAAAGTATTGCCACGTGGACCCCGACACATACCGCCGGTTGTCAATGGGTTGTACAGTGATTCACCGACACTTGCGTCACCTATTGCGTCACCCACCATGTGACAATGGGTCACACGGGAGCTCGTTCGAACGAACTGGGTAACCTCCTCAATTCGAAGGAGACTACTCTACGAGTAAAGACCGTAGGGATTTTATAGATATTCGCTAATGATAAACAGGGTCGGATGAAGACGTTGAATAACTGTCAACGAAAGTCTAGGAATAATAAAGAGCGGACACCATCGTCTGATGGTTGTAGCAAAAGTCCGTTAGTCCAATAAGGGAAGATTAGGCACATTTGTGACACACCATCACTTGTGTCAATCCTATATATCAATTTAAATCATACATGTTTCTGGCTACAACTGGTCCTATCTCACAATGAGGGTTGCTATTGTGAATTATCTCTACATGTGAGCATAAATCTTGCATGGTTTCTTAGTTACCATTCATTTCATGTGAGAAACTGCACAATGAAGTGTGTGCCACTTACTAGAAGTTGTTTCTGGTTTTGAAAATGTATACTAATCACTTGTGTAAGATATAGTATCAGAAACAAGCCAATCAGTACATCTGAAGGAGCATAAAATAAAGGGAATTGAATGACAATTCCACAACTAAGGAATATTCTACAATACAGGCACCCTCAAGCACATTTTATGGCTCGACATTGAACTGTGTGCTCAAGACTTAGCTGACAGCAGCGATGGTGGCGGCAGCGACGACGACGGCGGAACGGGCAGCCTGGCAGACAGCGCGCGTCGAACAGCGCGGCAAATTAAAAACGGACCTATTCGTCCCACACCTATAATTGGCCCCCGTGAAAGTGTGACGCAATGAGTCGCATCACGTGCAATGCAGGTAAATAACCAACTCCTATTGCGGGCGCCGGCAGATACCTGCGATGGCCTTCCCACCGCGCTACGAACCTCTCCCCACCGTTGACAAGGACGACGAAGGAGAGACTGTCACCCAGTGCAGAAGGCCTCTTGGAAAGAAGAAATTCTTGCTCTACTTCGTCTCCCTTCTCGCTCTCATGTTTGCTTCGCTCACCGCGGCACGGCTCGCACGATCCAGAGGTTTCTGGATAACATGCTACGGCCCACAAAGAAACCAAAGCAGTTTGGCGAAGCTTCCGTCTTACTATACACTTCCTTCCGGGGATAAAATCCCCGCTGTTGCACTCGGTAGGGATGCTTTACGGCACGCTGATCGTGTGATGGTTTCATTTCGATTGTATAGGTGTGTGGCAGGCTGGGACAGGCGAAGTCGGTAACGCCGTCAAGGTAGGCAGGTTCCGATACATGCCCATGTTGCGCGATGCTAAGTAGTGTAGACCGCACTCAGCGCCGGCTACCGACACATTGACGGAGCGTGGATTTACAGGGCACGTGTTCCTATCTTTAGAGTTTGAGGATGGCGCTTAGAGTCCGTATAGAACGAGGCTGAAGTCGGGAAAGCTCTGGAAGAGAGCGATGTACCGCGTGATCAACTCTGGTTGACATCCAAGGTATTGGGCATCACTTGTTTGACCACCCAGTTTACCTCGTCGGTTAGCTCTGGAACAGCTTCCATGCTCCCGAGGACATTGAACCTATCCTTGATGATTCACTATCCAAGCTCGGTACTGATTACCTTGATCTATACCTAATTCATTGGTATGCTATTCGTCTTGTTGTTATGCATGTTCTTGACAGTACGGTTGTTACTTGTCAGGCCTGTCGCCTTCAAGAAGAGCGGAAATAACATTTTAGATGAGGATCTTACCGCAGACCCTTATCCGACTTGGCAGAAACTCGAGGAATTAGTTGACAAAGGCAAGATCCGAAACATTGGTATTAGCAAGTAAGCATTTCCCATAATGCCTGATGTTTGCTGAGTGCTGAATGTATTTCGTACAGTTTCAACATCCGAAGGTTTGTAGAAACTGCTTTTCGTGTTGCTCGATCCTCATCGTCATTTTTTTTTGCACAGAATCCAGAATTTGACATCTAATCCCCTGAAATACCAGCCAGCTGTAAACCAGGTCGAACTTAATTTTTGGAATCCTCAACCCGAACTCCTAAAGGTGGATTTTACTTTATGTTTATAACCTGTTCTAATAATTACTTCGCTTAGTGGTCGAAAGAGAATGGTTTATTGCTCGAGGCCTACTCGCCTCTTGGCAGCAACAAACAAGTCGGAGAAACTCTCGCTGTCCCTGAGGCACGCGGAACCATTTCCATTACATCGTACTTGCGAACTGAGGTATTTTTAGGTGAAAGATATTGCTTGCAAACTTGGTATCACTCCTGCGCAAGTGATCATCTCGTGGCACGTTCAACGTGGGGTGAGTAATAGTATGATTTTTTAGATGAGACTGACTGTGCTTTAGACGGTCGTTCTTCCCAAGAGTGTGACAGCATCCCGTATCGTTGAAAACTTTGACGGTATGGTCATCAGGGTCCCGCCGCGAGGAAAGACTAACCGTTTTATAGTCTTTGCACTTCCCAAACAGGACTTTGAAAGACTCGAGAGAGCTGCTGTTGCGCACCCGCCAAAGCGCGTTGTGAACCCAAGCAAGGGCTGGAAACTTCCTTTCGACGTGTTTGACGGGGAGTAAGTAAATCTATGTTTTGGGATAGAAACTAGTTTCGAGTTATCGTGTACTCTCCTGTCGTCGTATGTTTGTGTCACGTGACAGTAAATGTTTGTTTGGCAACAGCTTCCGATCCAAACAACCGCCTACGTTGGTAGCTAAAACAGGAAGACAATAATCATACGTCCATCGTTGCCATGTCCTTCCAGCAACCACATCCTGAGACACCATGTCTTCGCTTCCCAGAAAACATTGGACTTCATTCAACCGTCACTGTAGAGGCTGCAGCAAACATGCTTGCCCGCGCTGCACAACTATCGCTCACCGTTCCGTATTCATGGACGTTTATTGACAAGCCCGTTGGTACGCAAACGCGCATCACAACGCCAGAATTTTGTGCTAATACACTTTTTCCATTGCAGAGGGCCAGGTTGTTCTTATATTCCTCCCTAATCCAGCACAGTTCCCCAATGATGGCATCCGCTATCAAGACCAGGAAACACGCTACGCCCTTCCGGCACCCGGCAACCGTGTACGCGTCCTGTATTCATATCTCATCCCAAAGTCAGATCAGCTGATTTACAGCGATATCTTGTTCAGGAAATTGAAGTCATGGAAATCAAATATGGCTTCGTACCCAATGCTCAGGAGACAACCGCTTGGCGCGTCCGACGCCGATACCGCCTCGTCAAAGGCGGACATCACCAGATAACGCTCGTGCACTATACACGTGGACAAGTGATCCGTGAGTCTAGGCACATTTTTACTCCTCGCACCACGTTCCTTGTTTCAGATCAGCATCCCATGTTTGCACTCATTTTCTCTCTCGAAACGATTTAAACGGCGTTTGGGAGAAATTTCGGAATAAATATATTTATTTTGGCTGGTCAAACGCTTTCTTTGTTTTGCGCCTGTCCGCTGGCATGTTAGAACTGACATATGGTGCACGTATGACGTTTCGAACCACCACGCCGACCTTTTCATCGCCTTTTGCATTTGATGCTGATGCAATTGTAGAGACCGTGCCGTCGTTGATGAACTCTCCCGTACGGCAGTATCCATTGCGTCAAATCACAGAACCTCCAGTCTATGTCATGGGCGACAAGGCCGGGCAAAAAGCGTATCCGCCTTCTGCTGGCGCTCCGCAACCACAGGGTCCGATGGGGATGAACTCTCAAGTGATGGGGATGAATCAGCCGGGGATGGGCATGCCGCCGCAGGGAATGAACCCTCAAGCGATGGCAATGAACCCGCAGGGGATGGGTATGCCGCCTCAAGCCATGTTAGCACAGCAGAACAGCAATATGGAGTCGCTGGAAAGAAGGCGGGAACGAGAGCGTGCGCGGGAGCGAAGTGGGAGCATGGGAGCAGTGCGTGTTCGTCTCTTACACCGTGATTTGTTAGACTAACGAGACAAATTTCGGTCCTTTTGTTAGCAACGGCCTGGCCCACCTCGATTAGATGATGATGATTCTGCAGGTATGGATCTGTGCTTGTCGGACTATGCGGCATTTGGAAAATTCCCGATGATTTAGATGAAATCGAGATGATATCGACGCGGACGCTCGCGCTCACGCGGTATAAACGCAACCACGAACTTATGGAAGAGGTGTTCAAAAGGGCGGCTTTTGGTAACATCCTCTCGCTAAACTCGCGTTACACCACTTAATCCTCGTGCCACTAAAGGTGCTCTGGTCACTCCGCCACCGCCGCCCGCATTTTCCATCTTTGACAAGCTCGAGCTCGAGTCCAAGGTGGTGAGCTAGAATCGGTCGATATCTCCTGTTGTGGCGGTGCGACTGATCCTGGGCCAGGCAAAATTGCAAGAAGAGGTCGAAGCATTGCAAGCGCAGGCAGCGGAACGCTCCGCGCGAAGGTCTGCAGCGGAAGACGTGATCGTTGCCAGCGGCCACACGCCGATGGAAGTATCGACCTAGACGGTTTATCTGTACCAAACGTTGTTGGCACCGAGAATATAATGTGCGGATCTTTCCATTCTATTCCATCACGTCACATGCGATCACGGTGATGGATTCCACGACACGAGGGATCCTAGTGTACGTGCACATCATCGCATGGTCCACCCCAAAAATCCCCGAAGAACTTGTGTGGCCGTTATGAGGCGGATTTCTTGCGCAGCGTCGCCTTGGGTCTGTATGCATGCTCGTCTGCGCCTGGTGTGGTATTCCATTGGATGACAGGTGGATCCTACAATCATGCGTGGTTAGACCTTCGATCGGGTCTACGTCGAAAGAATTGCTTCCGTGCATCGAAATTCTCAACGGTGAGTATGGCATTGTTTGAATGACTAGCAGCCAAGTGGATTTGGGAGAACAGTCGAAGCCCTGGCGCCTCGCAGGGAAGTCGTGAGTCAGGTCTTCAATTCTGTATACGTGAACGATTGCCAGCTCGGACGTGTCAGACATCTTTTTTTTTTCCCTGCCGTCTGGAACTTTCGGCGGAACGTTCGAGTGCCAATTCACACACCCGTTTCAGTTATGTTTGTGTTGGAATGCGCACCGGACCACATGTTTTGAAAGGCAGTTCTTGCCACGCAAATGCGGCGCTATGGGTCCCTGTTTTTTTTTACGACCTATATAGCCAAGCGGGGTTAGAAAAAAACGCTGGGTTCCAGAGCACACAAAGTTCCCCCAGTCGAATTCTTGCGTTCTACGTGCAAACTGACCGGACGTTCACGGGGGATTTTCGTTGGCGTGGAGCTTCAGCATCTCGGTGATCGGACCGCTTTGAAACGGTTTCAAATAACTCCGCTCGGTATGGATTGCGCTGTTCAGTTGGTTCAACGACCCTTTTGCTTGTTTTGATGTTTGAACCGCTGAAGGGCGCATACATGGAAACTTTTTTTTTTGTTCTTTTTCTGAGAGCGCCTCGATGGGGGTTTTGCACATCAAGTTTCGTGTTGATGATCAGGTCCGGAACAAAGTCGCCACACTGCCGAGGAAACCTGATTGACACCAACTTCATTGTCACCAAGGCTCGAAGTCGGAATATCAGACGTTCGTCAACTGTACAATTTAACCAACAATTTTATTGGTACACAGTGCAAGGCTGAAATGGTACGGATTTCAAGGTTAGTCATATTATTTTCAGACGCCAATCAAGTGACGGGATCCCGCCGGTTCCACAGCAACCAGCATACACGCAGTTCCGTAAACGTATCCCAATGTCATCTGGTTTCCATACGTGGAGATCGGGGACTTGATATCCACGGAGGATTTCATTCGCGTGATCTCCAATACCTCGGTGATCGGATTCCTGTGAAACGATTCCAAAAACGATTTGTACTTCAGTAAGTCGGGGTCGGGCTGATGCTTTCCGACCAAAGCGACGACCTCTGCTTCTTCGATGCTCATATCATTGAGAGCACGTTCGAGATACGTGAGGGGCGACGATTCCTCCATGTCATCCATCAAAGGCAGCATGTCAAGCTCCGTGGTGGTGAGGATGTCTAAATCTTCGTCGCCAAACCTTCGATAGAACAACCTGAGAGAATAACGTAGACCGAGCGCATCGCACGCGTCCGCGAGTGCGCGGTCGGCTCCTTTCAACTGACCTAACAAGAGCCCAACCAAGTTGCGACCCTGATGCACATATTCGTGAGCGAGACCGAATCCAAGGTACCCGCCGTTGGGCAGTACCGAGTCGTCGGTCACCAAACTGATTAAAGCTTGTTTGATATCGAACTGGAGTGGAGCAAGGATGGGCGATGGGCTAGGATAGACGGGTTCTTGATAGAGGTTGTACGTGAGCGTCACCCGATGGCCCGAGGTGACAGGCAAGACCTCGTGCTCGACATCCCCGTAAAAGGCCAGGAAACAGACCGAAGGTTCTGGAGCGGTTGCAATTTTTTCGGCGAAATCGAATGACCACTCCCTTTCATCCTGTCGAAGTACGAGTTGGCCACCCTCGTGAAGAGTGGGAAATACCACGACCAAGGAGCCGAACATATTTTGACCTCGTGGTGTGTCCTGGTGAGCCTTGAAGAAATCACCCGGTCCTATCATGACGTGTCAGGTCAAAACGACGGAAACTGAAAACGTTGCGACGGAAGTATTTACCATAAACGTTCAACTTGTATAACTCGGTCTCCATTGTGGCGTGGCCGCCAGTGAGCAGCGACTTCCACACCTTCTCGTGGATGCCGACAGAACGTGGATCAAAGAGCGTCGCGAACGAACTCAGATCCATCTTGCCCGCTTTTCTGTAGGACTCGTCGAAGATGTTCTCGTTGCCCCGACCGAACTCTGCAGGTTTGCATGCACGATACAACGCATCCAGGTCGTCTGCACGCGCGTTGGAGAAATCGATGCATCTGGGAGTAGATGAGACACACGACCCAAATTCAAATGTGTGACACCGCACTACCCACCTGAGGGCGTTGACATCCTTGTAGTATAGGAAACGTTGATGATGGGGAATAGCACAGGTCCCACTGCAAAAAGGAATACTGTCTTGCAATGCGGTCCGCAGCGCGATTACTCTAGGGTCTGAGAGATACGCCGGCTTGGGGATTTTCTCCTTCTTTCTACCCCACGGTTTTCTGTACATCTTTGCTAGCAGGTTCTAAAATTCAGGGTTCAACTCAGAAGTTCGAAGCGAGTTCTGCGATACGCGTCACAGAAACAATGAACATGTTAGAACGTCTGACTTTGGTGGAGTAAAGACTACCATTAGGACGTACCGAAGTGCGGTAGGAAGAGGGCGAGTTAAAAACTTGAACGTCGTGCAATTCACCAGTGATAGGGGACTTATATAATGATTAGAAAAGGAAGTTATGTAACAAGCAAACGTATGCAAGGTTACGATGTCGGAGGTCTAGGGACAGCTGCTTCGAGAGTCGAGATCCGTGCAAGGTCGCCAGTTTGAATTTACCCGCCAGAGATGGGATCATCTCAAGGGCGCGGCGAGTCACAATCAACGTGCTTGAAGCAAATGCACGAAATAAGGATAACAAAGCGTCTAACAGGCGGGCCGATCCAACACACTCCCTCAGACTGTCTGTAACGCAAGTCCATGGGCCATGTTTGATATGCACTATGTACGAGGGGAATGGGGAAGTAATTTGAAGGTCATCGTGAATTCACGAAGCGTTCGTGCACGAGGCGGAGTCGCGCGCACGCACCTGGCACGCTGAGTCGCCGGGAGTGACCAATGGCAATGAAACGTCATAGTCACGTTCCATCTGATTATCAGTCCTGGATCACTATAATTAGTCCGCGTTGCCAATATCGCCGGTGGCGGGTGCGTTGTGGGTGTACCTGCGCAGCAAAAGTTGCAAGGTACTCCATGGTAAGCACGATGCGTATTGGATGAGGTGTTGTGACCAACACGTCCGTGAGCGGGGTGACACCGTTCCACGGAATGGCGTGCTACGATTGGACGATCCACACATGTCGGTGTGGACGGAACATTGGGCTCGACGGCTGAACGGCTCGGTCACTCGGCGTGTGCACATCCATCCGTGCAGTAGTGGTCGAATGTCGTCGAAAAGATTGATGTTGAGGAGGAAGTGGCGCATTGAACCACATATAGCCATGTGTGCGATGGCATCCGTTGTTCCGGCTGTCCATCTTATTGGAACACGTCTGTAGGTAGTCGTGAGACTCCAGTCGACGTGATACGCGACTATGTTTACCTGTAGGTAGTCATAAGACTAATACAGGTGAGTAAAGGAAAGTTAATGATAATACTAGGTAACATGGTATGGGACAGGAGGACGGCGTGGTAAACGAATGTCGAGCGAGTTTCCAAATATAGTAGCGTAGTGAAAGTGTACGAAATAAGGATAGTAAAGCTCCAACACATCTGTCGCACCCCCTCGCTCCGAGTGGTACGTTCCGCTATGACCAGGGTGTGTGCCCACATTGTCATTTGCCAATATCGCTGGCAGTGAATGTGCCACAGTTATGCTTGCTCAGTAATGGTGGGGGTCCGAGACAATGCGGATCGTCCGGCGAGAACAATGACAAAACCGAGACAGCAGTTCCCTGGCAGCGTCTTGCCAGAGCGATCGGTGGGCATTCTGCATATTCCAGCGTGGGGCGAGGTGCATGGCTTGGATGGCTCCAGGCTAAGTGGCACATTTTCCTCGGATGATGGGTGCGACATGTTGATTCCTGTATTTTCTCAAGTTACGACTCATACCATGTACGGGCAGCGCCGTGAAAGGGTTGACGGTCTTAGACCCTTGATGTCAATCGCCCTCGCCATATGTTCCACCAGAATATGCGAACGCGGTGTTTTCCCTGCCAAGGCCGCAGTCATGCCAGTCAACGCGGCATATGCCGATCACTGGTTTGGATCGGAACTCGTGCAGTCCCTAACCATCATGGGCTGCGTTCGACTC
Source organism: Boletales sp. KT-2023a (assembly GCA_038090395.1). Lineage (NCBI taxonomy): Eukaryota > Fungi > Basidiomycota > Agaricomycetes > Boletales > Boletales sp. KT-2023a. The sequence continues at coordinate 32,065 of JBBPMP010000107.1, read as the reverse complement.
GGGTCCTGAACACAAACGGTCTATGTGCCTGAGAACACCGGTCACTAGATATCGGTCCGTCCATGCCAAGCGACGTCTCCGACACGGTCGGGTTTCCCAAGCAAAATAAGATTCAGAAGTCAATTGAATTGGGGGGAGTATATTTTTTTCCTCGGTGATTGGTGTACCCGTATGAGGCGTCGGCGGAAACGACGCCGTGCACGTTATGCTGTCCCTCGGAACGCCCTCATCAAGTTTGACATACGTACTCAGGCTCTCGCCGCCCTGCACCTTATGCCTCGGTAAATCGGACTACGCGCCACGTCAGGGGATACGAGTCTATCAAGCACGTGGGTCACGGTCGATCGCCTCAACTCTGATGGACGTTTGAGACGCGTTCGGGACCCAAGGACGTACTAACGATACTGTCTCAGCGTTTTCCCCCCTACTGCATTTTGTCCGCCCTTCTACTTGGGTACGCTTGGGCGAATTGAAACTAATCTTCTTCCTCATCGCCTGCGACGACTGGGGCACATCATATAATGAACTTGATTCGTTCGTGGCCATGGACTTGCACAGTCTTTGCGTCACCGACTTTTCGAATTGCCAGCCGTTTCTGCAACCGCTGTTCTAAGGTCGAACCAAATATGTACATATAGGTACAGTGGGGTATGAGTCTACTAGACCAACTCATCCTCATCTTGAGGAGAGAAGTGTCATAAATACAACCACGCCGAGCCGCGCTAGGGATCCGCCTTGTATGCTACAACACAGTGCTATCCATCTTACACGTCAGACGCTCGACGGCGATGGCACTGTTGTTGCCTGGTCGTCGAACGGGACCGCATTCCAATTGTTTTTGCCATCCATCGGTACCAGGTTGTCGGTGTTGTTGGTGCTGCGTTCCGTCGAGCTGGTGATCTGGATGCGCATCCTGTTCCCGCGCTCGTTGCTGCCACAGTTGCTGCAACCGCTGCTGGATGGCATTCCGAGCGAGACCGAGCCCATCGAGCGTCTGGCACGTATGTATCCGACGCGCATGATGACCATGTAGAACGAGATGGAGATGATGGGTGAGACCTGAGCGACACGTCAGCTAGGTACTTGACGTTGAGACGACATGGCTGACCATGTCCAGGACCACGGATTGTCCGTTCGACTTGTTTAGAAAGCAGATCAACCCCGAGAAGATGGTGAAGGAATAAAGCAAGCCAGCATCGATAATGATGTACAACATCGGTCGCAGTTGAGACGTTCGGTCTTCGAGCGTTCTCGCCGCCCTCCGGTCGACATACCAGATACGGTAAGCCAGTAAAGCTAGAGAAGGATTCGTTCAGAGGCGCCGCGCACGACCCATGGAAGTAAGGTACGTACTCGTTGTGAGCACATTGCTCGCCAGCGTGGTTCCGTAATACCATGATGCCCAGTTCAGAGCGTCCGTCGTCCTAAACGGGCTGACGAGCCCAATGACTTAGGAAGGAAGCGTCAGCAAGGTAGCTACTCCAGAAATACGCGACACACGAACCAGCAATGGCGATCCAAAGTGTCACAGGTGCGATCATGACATACGCAGACTGCCATGCTATGTAACAGCGGTAAAGCTACAATGGCATCCGTGAGCGACGTCCGTTTGGAAGTAATAAAAACTCACCAGAACACCATCCCCTATGAGCGTCTGTACAGAAAATATGAACAACCGTGCAACGAACGTCCATTGCGTCGGGTCCGAAAAAAACCCGATAGGTCCCCCAGGAGAATCGCGGTACAAAATCAAACCCTGCATCACCCGTATGATGTCGACCACGATATGCTGATGCAAATCAGTTCCGTACACACCCGGAAACGCCAGGCGCGACACACACCACAGTGCTACACAACAGCAGTGCGCATGCAGACGCAAACATCTTGGGGTTGACGCGGTCTGTCGACCGTTGGAAGACCAACGCCCACATGGTCGCTCCAAACATGACCAGCGAGAATCCTCGAGGACGGTGGTTCAGTGCGCGCGACGTGCGTCACCCATTCACGTATCTCACCATACAAGATTGATTCGAGGAGCAACGATAGCAACTCTGCCTTATCCTGGGGAATATCAGGCCGAGTCATCCTTTACGTGACCGCACACGCCTGGGACAAGACGAGGGAACGACAGGCGGGGAAACGCGAGGAGGGAAAAGGGGATACGGAGGGCGTAGCACGAACGAATCGCAGCCTATATGTACTGTTTTCCCCCAGCTTTGGAAAAAATGTTCTATCCCTGAGGTAAAAACCGATCTGTCAAATGGGGTAAATTTGGACGACTTGTTGCTCTGTCAACATACTACTAGTACGGTATATGTACTAGGGTAAAACGTCAACCCGATTTACTGGGTACGTGAAACCGTAAGGGTACATACATAGAGTGTTTGATAGGGCGGTGCTGACACGGCTACTTGGCGCTCCATACGAGGCTGCTAGGAACGCGACTTGCAATGATCACGAGCAGCTCGACCTTCCAGAAGAAAACCGGCAAAGATTCACCGACCTGCTCGGAAGTGCCACAGTGGGCAGGACGTACGTAGCATAGCACCCGTTTCCGTACCCGGACGGTTGATGTGGGGTTTCTGCACTTGCCGGCGTCACCATCGGCCTAGAAACAACCCTCCTTGACATGACACCGTCGTTAGCAGAGAAACGCCACGCTAACTGCACATCGTGATGAAGATCAAGCGCCGACTCATTTGCGAGGTCTAAATTACGTAATAACGCTTGACGCTCCGTTCCTGCGATCAGAACACGAAGGCTGACCTAGAGTCAATCAGGAATATATGATATGTTGCCAAGGTTGTCTGCGAAATTGACTAGGTAGGCGACCATACCAATCCAACCATACCGGAAGGTCGGATACAAAAATGCAGTGTTACTATTCCGGGTATCCACGGTCACGCGACACAGTCAACGTTCTCCGCCCTGACGCTGCTCCCGCCATTCTCCTTACCATCACACTCGGTGGTCGAACTTGTACTCGGTCTGCATCTCGACAAACATGCTGCTCCTCCGGTTGATGCCCGAGCGCGTGGTAGATGGACGCCTGGACGTGGACACGTGGACAGGCTCGAGGTTGTGCCGTGTCCAATTTGCGAGCCCGACGCGCATGATGACCATGTAGAACGTGATGGAAATGATGGGCGTGATCTGATGTCGAGGTGAGATTGAGCAGGATTTAAAAAAAGGGGGCCGGCTGACCATGCCCAGGATCACGTATTGAAAGTTGGACTTGTACGAAAAGATGATCAACTGAATGAGAAGGGTGAACGAATAAATCACGCCGGCATCGATGATGAGGTACAACACGGGCTGCAGTTGACTCGGAGGCCGTCCGAGACCATACAGTTCTGTGGCTTTCTTGTCTAAATGCCAGACACGGTAGACCAACAAGACTGGAAAAGATGGTTCAGAACGACGCGACGCCGATGACGATGCGTAGACGTACGGGTAGTCAACAAGTTTGTCGTGAATGTAAATGCGTAAAAGGACGTGACCCATTGCGAGAGGTTAAAACCAAGGAACGTGGTTATCTTCCCTAATGACGCAACATACGGGCTTGCGATGCCAGTTACTTTAAAAACTTCGTCAACGAGCACATTTTCCCTTGATGTGGAACACACCCACCACAGACAGCACACCAAAGCAAGAGAGGTAAAATGATGATGAGCTTGGATTGCCATGCAGCATAACACCGGTAGAGCTTCAAAGCGATTGATAAACATGCCATTCATTTGAACACAAATATGTACCACAACACCGTCCCCAATGAGCGTCTGTGCTGAAAACAGGGCGCCCTTGGAGATGGTTGTCCATTGTGTCGTGTCCGAAAAATACGCAACCAGACCTCCAGGGTAGCTGTCCCGGAGAAATATGAAACCATCCACGACCCATATGACGTTGATCACAAGGTGCTGTATGACCACGCAACAAACATGTCCAGCAGTCTTTTTAAAACAACAATGGGATACACGCACCACCGTGCTGCACAGCAGCAACGCACATGCAACCACAAACAACTTGCAGTTGACGCGGTCGGTGGACCGTTGGGACACCAGTGTCCAGATCGTTGTCCCGAACATGATGAGCGAGAAACCTTGCATACGTTGAGTTTGCTCTCCTCAAGGAATACTTGGACATCAAACCGTATAGAATTGACTCCAGCACTACAGATAGGAGTTGTGCCTTGTCGACAGAAATGTCAGGCATACTCGTATTTCGAGTTGTGCAGGAACCTGCGAACAAGCGCAAGACCTGGGCGAGATCAGTAACGAGAAGGTGAGGAGAAAAAAGGAGAAAGATGGGGGCAACAGAAACGTTGCGCCAAGAAGCTTTCCCAAATTATGAACTATCCATCAGCGGGATTGGAGTTTCGGAACACCTCTCAAGATATGCATCAAACATTGGTCTGCAACATCAGTCCTCCGCATCCCCACACGCGCGTGGTTATACCAAGTCCGCGTGGATCGATAGGACGTGTCTGTACGCAAAATTGGCGACATTCAGCTATTTAGTGGAAGGAGATCTTAATGATAAACCACAAAAAAGAGACCGAGATCGGGAGGAGCAGGATCAGCAAGTTGACATAGGGACTAACTCCGCCTCTTGGTCTAGTGCGGGCCTGGAACCGGATGTCGTTCCAGCGTACGGGCTACGGCGCCGTGGATTACTGTGTGCATCCTAAGTTGCTGAAACAAGCCGAGTTAGTTTACAGTAAGACCTGTGTCAAAGTTCAATTTGGCTAGTACTTTTACATAATGACAGGCTGTTCAACTTTGACGCAAACGTGCCATGTCTGACTTGATTTCTACACCGTCTCAAGTGCCGAGCACGGTCTCGAGTGACGCTTTCGAGGCACTCATAGATCTCCTGACTACCGATGGCATTGACCAAGACACTTCAAGCCTCTCCAGGAACATTACTCGGCCCCGCGCAGACCTGTCGTTAAGAGATGGATCGGGAAAACTGGACTTTGATAAGATTCGTTCCATGTTTGCATCCCAGAACGCGTCAAATCAATTCGGGGAAGAGACGGACGAGGGCGACAGCGATGGCGATGAGACTCGCTCCTCAGTCGACCCTTCCCGTTCAAGTTCCCCGGTACCGGTCGAACACGCCGCGTCCGGACACAGGCGCAGCTCGACATTCGGAAATGCGCCGTGGACGGCAACCCATGTTGGGAATGTCTCAGGAGCCAAAGTAGGAAGCTGTTCTTACCACGTGGAGATTGTGTCTGAATGCGTATTCATAGGCAGACGTCGCACTCGGGCCGCTTTCGTTCGACGACTTGAACAAGGCGCTAGCGAGTGCCCACGAAGACGTGAGGATAATGCGTCAGCGGTACGAAGAACTCGAGACATTGGTGTCCAAGTGCTTAGAAGCCAAAGTACAAGCCAAGCCTACACCAAGTCCTTTGAACACCAACGTGGTTAAGAGTAATGGTCACGCCGAAACACGAGATACGGGTTCGCAGGCACCACCGGATGCTCTCGCGTCTTCGTCGCCCCTACCCCCCGATCTGCCCACTGAAATTGCCAACCTCTCTGCGAGCGAAGCAAAGAAGGCATTGAATGTAAGCTGTCGTTGTTCTTATCCAATGGACGTCGAACCGACCTCTCTTGACTAGGCCCTCGTGCGTTCTTTGAGCCTCTCTCCGAGCGTCATTGGTTCTATGGCCACGACGCCTTGCGCATCCACGTCACCTCAGCAGAGTTTTTTCCCTCCAAGTCGGCAGCACGACGTGGCCTCCATTACCCGCGCCATCAAGTTCCTTGGCACCGTGGACGAGCTTGTCTGGAGGCGAACAGCGGCTCCGTCTGGGCCCCGAACGATGCTGCCCACCTATTCGGAAGAGAACGTGATTGCCCTCCAGGCTCGTCTCGAGTTGTGGGAGCGCGCCGTCCGTCGGTCGTCCAGGTTCTGAATTCTAGAGTTGCTTTCTTGCTTGCTAATGATACCCATGTAATTTTGGTCCCATCTATACCTTCTTGATGCTCGCGTGGATTTGTTTTATATTTTATTTAAATCGAGTTGCTTATCTCTGACTCTAGAGGGGTGTATTCTCCCAAATGTAGTAGTATAACGGAGCCATCCGTGCTACTAGCAGTACTACGACGAGTGATACAACTATGCAGGCGACGATCCCAAGACGCTCTTCGAGGGCTGCTGCGGCACCTCCACCCATACCATCCTTTACCGGCGAACTTTTTTCGGATTCACGATTCCATGGGTACCAAGGACCGAGTCGGAACGTGCGGGTGCCTCGTGCGACCACCAACGCGGGCGGCACAGTGGCCAAGAGCGAGGACGGCGTGAGGTGTGTGGTTGCAGGGAGGGAATGTTCGTCCAATTGCTCATCTTTTCGATGGTGTCTCCTCACGACAAACCCAGCGCTGCGTCTCCTACGTCTGTTGGATCCCGAAGACACTTCAGGACGCAACGGTCACCGTATTGACCTGTCCAAGAACCTCTGGGACGGCAGTGGACTCAAGATGGACAGTACCAGCACCGACGTCGCGTGGTGTAGTGGTAGTGCGTCTTTGTCCTTTTCGCTGACGTTCCGAGACCTGAGATCGCTGGCAGATTACAACAACAAGATCCTCACCAGCGCGCGGAGCGGTGATCTCATCATGTGGGACTTGGACAAGGCGAGCAGCAACAAGTACGGTACGTGTCCTTTGCCCTCTGCGTGCCCGACCGACGTGGCCCTTGCAGAACGCAAAACAAAGAACCACATTCGATCCATTCACAAGCTCTCTTGTTCGTCTATTGTGCCCTACTACTGCATCACCGGCTCGGCGGATGGTGACATGCGCATCTGGGTACGTCCCACGCAGCTTCCCCCCCTTCCCCCCTTGTTATTGACGATGGACAGGATCTGCGAGACATGTCGCGGTCGGTGATGAAAATACATCATCCGACATCGGTGCGATCCCTTGTCTTCTCCCCTACCCTCTCCCACCCGTTGCAAGCCATTGTCGGTCTTGACAATGGTTCCATCTACCGCTGGGACTTGCAAATGGGCCAACGCGGTCAGCTGGACCGCTTGCCCGTGGCGCACACAGGCCCTATCTTAGCGCTGGACTGGTGCACTACCTGGATCACCGGCAAGGCCGCGGACAATGTCCCCACCCAGATGGAGCGCAGTTGGATCGTCAGCGGTGGTCTCGATCACACCGTCAAAGTGCGTTTCTCCTCGTTCCTGTACACCTTCTCTGACGACCGCACACCCAGGTATGGGATCTTCCGGGACCGAGCACCGCCTCCCACATCATCAACAAACCGACGTACGTCCTCCACCCGTCGTACCCCGTCCGACGGGTACTGTGGCGGCCCGATTATCCGTGTGAAGTGGCACTCGTGTCCAATGCAGAATTCAGCAGCGGGAGTGGCGCAGAGCTCATGGCCAGTCCGCGGATGCAGAACGCGACGCCGAGCTTTGTGTCCTCCGGGCCGGCGTCCGAGTCGAAAGACGGATCGGAGGGCAAGTCTGGGTTGGCTGGCGAGACGGTCGAGGTGTGGGACGTGCGTCGGGGGTGGATCGCCAAGTGGACTGTCGACACGAGCGTAGCGGACGGTGGGGTGACGGGTGTGTGCTCTTTGTGTGCTGCGCGCGTATCTTGATGGATGTGTTCATAGATGCCGTGTTCCGTGATTCGCATGCGGTGCTGGTCCAGCATGCGTCGGGGACGTTTGCACAGATCGACCTGCGACATTCGCATCGACCCATCGATGCTGTCCCGAGGGTGGCGCTAGCTTGGAGCGCCCTCGACGGCGCGGAAGGCGCGCTCGCGTTCGTTGCCGACAAAAGAGGCAAGTGGGAAGTACCTTATGATGATGTGTGCGTACGCATGATTCGTTCTTTGCGTATTCATCATGGAATTCTTCTTTGATAGGCACCCGGATCGGCGTTCGTTGCTAAGTGATCGCAAGATGAAATTCAAGGCGTTAGGAGACAGGAGCCGCGTGCTTTGTCTACAGAACATGGGCATGTATGTTCGCGCCCCTACCACTCACACCGGGCCGGAGGTGTTTCTAAGGCTCGCCAAGGGCTATGTCGTGCCCGACAAGCCAACCAAGAAGCGGGAAGTCTGTGCACTGAACGCGGAGGTCAGTCATCCATGCCGAGCACGCTGGGAAACCTACAATTATCTACTAGGTTGCTATCCAAGTCGGGAACGTACACGCCGCCCAGGCGTGGATGTTGCTCGAATCGCTCTTGACCGACGTCGTCCCAGAGTCTGTCACTGCGTCACTGCTATCCCCTAGCAAAACGGACGCACCATACCCGCTTATCCACTCCGCCTCGGCGCCAAGTGCGCTCCCTTCCAACGACGGTCCGGCACACAGCCCCGTCTCCAAACCTGCCTCTTACCGTGCCCTGTCAGCCGACGCGGCCGTCCAGTCCACATCGTCCCCCCTCCACTCCCCAACCCAATCTCGTCTCGGCCACCATCACTACCACCGCACCCCCACGCCCCGTTCGGCATCCAACGAAGACAACAAGCACGTCCGACACCGCCCTGAGGTTCCACCCCCCGCGCCGACCAAACCCCCGCCCAACTCGCGCAACCTCACCCCCGCGTCCTCGGCGTCATCTTCCCCACGACACACGCCCATCGCGCTCCTGCCTGCGCCCGCCCTGCCGCTCCCACCAACGACGACAATGACGCCGACGGCCGTGCAGCGGCGCCCCTCGATCCTCGTCTCGACCGCGGCGATCGCGCACGGCCACGCGCGTCGGCCGTCGGTCTACAAGGTCCCGACGCAGAGCGAGAGCCCGAGCGTGGGGAGCGTGAGCGACAAGGGCGGCAGTCTGCGGCACGTCGGCGAGGGAGCGCTCGACGATTCGGACTCGTCGGGGAGCGAGAGCCAGAGCGTGAGTCATGCGAGCGAGGCGGAGCCGCTGTTGCCGCACGAGCACCACCACCACCCTGTGGTCGAGCTGGGTCCGGCGCCAAAGCCGGAGCTGCGCAAGATGCGAAGTCTGAGCGCGGGGGGACGTGCTGGGCCTGCGCAACCAAGTCCGTTGTCGCGGATCGCGGGGCAGCAACAGTGGACGGACGAAGAGGACGAAGAGGACGAAGAGGGGGTACCGGAGATGGGGACGGGCGTGGGCCTCGGACTGGCGTCGAAGCGCCACCCCCGCGTGGACGACGACGACGCGAGTCCGTCCCCAGTCTCGACAGACTCGGATGGCGAGCCGAGCGACACCTCGGAGGGGGACGACCGACTCCGTACGGTGACGGTGCAATCCCGGTCGATGACGCGGTCGCGGTCGCGGAGAGCGAGCGCGACCACACGACGGTTCAAGAGCCGGAGTCGGAGCTCGACGGTGGCGTCGCTTGCGGCAGGGCCGGTGGTGTCACCTGCGCGGTCGTCGCCCGGGACTGGGCGGTCGGCGGTGGTGACGTCGCCGAACGAGATGCAGGTGGATGGGGCGTTGGTGCGGACGGGGAGTCAGAGCAGTGTGGAGACGGTCATTGCGGCGTCGGTGCGGGACGAGGGGGTAGAGGACGCGGGCAAGCATGCGCAGGGGCAGGCGTCCGCGAGCTGGGCAGAGATGAGTCCTCGGCGCAAGGTGGTGGTCGTGGAGGAGGAGGGTCAGTTGCGGGAGGTGGGGTGGCGCGCGTTGCGGGAGGCGCTGGAAGAATATGCGGTCGAGGTGAGTTGTGGTTGGCTGTGTTGGATAGATGTTGACGGGTATGACGACCAGGGCGATGTACAGATGTGCGCGATGCTCGTGTTGGTGGGCGGCGAGAAATTCAAGCTTGAGCTCGGTCGGACGATTCAGTTTGTAGAGGCATATCTTGGTGCGTGGGTCTTTCGGGACGCCGTTGGACGAGCGTTTTGAATGACCGTGCTAGACATGCTGGTGCGATATCGGCTTCACACCAGTGCGGCGTACCTACGCAAGTATGCCGGGGTGGACGAAGTACAGAAGACGACGAGGGTAAGTTGTTTTTATCTGTCGTGCTTGCCGCATCTCATACGATCGGCCAGTTGGAGACCGTGATTTACACCGCATGCCGAAAGTGCAGGAAACCTGTGACCGCCGTGCGTTCGAGGAATCCGCGTGTGAAAGCGACATATGCGGTGTGTGCGACATGCAAAGAGGCGGTGGTGAGATGTTCGATATGGTGCGTGGATGCATGTTGATAAAAGCGAGGTGGACTGACGATCGACAGTCATCTTCCCGTCCGCACCCTGCTTTTTCAATGTTCGGTATGTTCGCACGGGGGTCATCAAGATTGTTATAGACGGTTCTACATGGAACGACCGATGGTCGAGCTTCCGGTGCCTATGTCCACGCGAGGACGACAGTTGCAGAGAGAATCAGATGGCGACACGGAGAATGAGGACAGACGCGTGAGCGACAGTGCAGGAGAGCGGGGGATTGCGGGGCATCCTTGTGCAGCCGGGTGTGGGCATTTCTGTTGGGCTGCTGTTACTCGCACGAGTGACCGACGACAAGAATAGTCTACCACGTCATCTTTTTCTAGCTGGGTATCTGTACCTAATCAACCCAATTCCTCGGTCCTTTGAGTGTCTAGACCATGTCTGATTCGGTCGTCGGCCCCAAGTTCAGTGCAGTATTTCCACCTTGGCTCCGGTGGCATCGATGACAGGATGTTCTCAACGTCTATGCCGGGCGCCGCGAGTCCGAATTTGGTGCCCCTTTTGGCGACGAGATTGAATTCGACGGCGCGACCACGACGCAGAAGCTGCCACCGGTCGTCCATATAGCGTTCCATGAGCCTAATAAAGGACGACAAAAAACGATCCCCGAGCGAGGTGGCCATTCGAAACAAGGGCGCCTGGTCACACAAACGCGCGAGAGTCCTCCTCCGGCACGTCCCTGGCGGCGGTGAGCAGCGCACGCACCTCATCCGAATCCAGGTCGTCGAACCGGATCCCGGCGATACCGCGGTGTTCGCGCCTGTGCGGAACGTAGAGGTAGTCGTCGCAAGATGCCTTGAAATCCGGGTAGACGGCGTGGGGCGCCCAGGGGTCGCACGCGGATCGGAGGGTGGCATGAAAGTAGCGAAAGGCGGACGGGTCGACGTAGGCGGGCGTCATGTCTGTGATGGCGCCGAACCACCACGCGAGGGCGGCGGGATCGGGGTCGGGGTCGGGGTCGGGGTCGGGGTCGAGGTCGAGGTCGAGGTCGAGGACTTCAAAGTAGCAGTAGTTGGCGTGTACGGCGGGGACGCGGGGATGGTGGGGTTGGTGGACGACGCTGAGGCCGGCTGCGACGAAGGGGAGGGCGTGGTCGATGACGCCTTTGAGCGCTCATGTGTTTGACGGCGGCTTTCTCGATGGGATGATGGGCTGCTGGATTCCGGGTGTGGAGGAGAGAAATCGGAGGCGTACATACGAGATGTGCTTGCGGACGTGCACGAGAAACCACCACCACCTTCATCGTGGGTCCACGACTCGCCTGGCCAGAGCTGTACGTGTCGAGTTCGGTGTTGACGATGGTCGACATACGCTCACGCACGTCATGGCTTACTTCAAAGTCCGAGCAGGTCCTTGATCGATAACGACGAACGAACGGATGGACTCTGACTCGCCATGGGAGGAGGACCCTCGGGAAGATCACATCCCACAAGCCGAATGGTCCAAAATCACGTCTGAATTCACCAACGTAGGACGTTCGTTTCTTGTTTGACGGCCCTCACATTCATGTCTCATCGCACAGACCGGTTATCGAGAGGGCATCATCGCAGGCAAGGAAGCCTTCTTGCAGGCCGGCTTTGACGCTGGTTTCGCCGAGGTCGGTGCGCCCATCGGTCGAGAGCTGGGCAGCCTACGTGGGGTCGCTGCTGCGATCAAGTCTTTCTTGATCGCTCGGAACTCGGATTCGCCAGAACTCGAACAAGAGACTCGCAACATCTCTTCCATGCTCGCGGCCATTCAGTTTGGCGATATCGCACCCCCGGACCTCGAGGCGGAACAACATGCAAAGGAGCATCTCGATGCTGACGATGCCGCCGCCGTCGAACATGCAACGTCGGAGACACAACGGGAAAAACGGTCGTTGGAGGATGTTGCCAAACTCAAGGAAAAATTGAACTTGCTCTGCGCAAAGCTCGGACTACCCGCCTTGCCTTGAAGTAGGTATATTGTCCGCACGGTCGTTCAGCGCCCTTCTCACGCAGAGCAGCAGCGGGCGCTCTGCTCGTCCTATGACTTTATTACCATGCGTGCTCATCATACTGCCGTATCATTTTATATGTTCCCCTCCGTCCCTGTCGGCGTCAGTTTGATGAAGGCACGATCCGGTGATCCATATCAGCCAGAACCTTGTCGGATGCGGCAGTATATGTATAAGGAAATGTTGCAGGCACTTTGTAGTCACCCAGGCAAGGGACTCGATCCAACTCGTCTGTTTTGGTATCGCTCACTTATCGTTGTCCAGGATCACACAAAAATGTCCCCATGACCTCAAGCCAGAATAGATCTCTCGATTTCCCAAGAGTGTACCCGAGTCGATTATATTATCGTATTCCCATCAATCAGCCACCAATCTTCCGAGTGTTCCAATTCCTTCCTTGCAGCAGTAAAGCCAAAGGTCGTTCATGTGGACTCGTATAAGCTGATCTAGATGAAGGACCTTCCGAATTCACCATCCCCTCCCCACCATATGACCTCAGCATGCATTTGTGGCGACCAATCGTCACCCCGAGCAATGTGAGGCCCAGCTTCCGTGACCGCAGTGCCTTGATACACACCATGAACTGCATCGTCTTGCGGCGCGCTATCATGCACCATTTTCACAGCGTTCCTGTTGTCCATGAGGTCGATATCGGCTTGAGCTAGCGTATTTAATGACACGCGAAAAGTATCATCCCTTCCAGCTCCTCTTTGGTGCCTCTCGCCCATCCATGGTATCCTTTCACTTCAGGTTGACCGCGTCCCTTGTCATCTGTTCCTTACTCGGATCATTGCGTGCTGCCCCGTTGGCCGAAAAACTTGGCAGCCTCAGTCCGTTTGCGCGTGACTTCTTGAAGCGTTCGACGCCCGTCGCGCCTTGGTTTGTGGCGTACAACGATAGGTGGCTGAACCCGTTGCCCTCCGCATCAGACCTCCAGGTAAGATCGTTTTTTCCACTCCTCCTTTCCCATCGCTGACGCTCGCACAAGGGTTTCACCGTCTTGCAAGTGCCCGTCCGAGCCTTGGTTGTAGTCCGACTGACTAAATTCCTAGCGCCCTCACGTTCCTGTTGGCCACAGGTCCCGTGGATGAAGCGTTAAATTGGGAGGAACTCTCTTCGAGCGTGCAAGCCTCGTATCTCGCCGAGTACAACGCTGCTGGTATCTCGCTCATCGTCTCGGCATTCGGGTCGACCGAAACCCCGACGACGTCCGGGTACGACCCCACCACGACAGCGAACACGATGGCAGCGTGGGTGATCCAGTACGGGTTGGGCGGCATCGACGTCGACTACGAGGTATGGGCTTCCCGTATTGACGCGTGCGCGCATGACGAATGCGTGGGACAGGACTTTACGGCATTCGACAGCGGAGGTGGGGACGCCGAGACGTGGTTGATCACGTTTACACAGCAGCTCCGGACGCAGCTGCCCCAGGGCGAGTATATCCTTACCCATGCGCGTAAGTGACCTCGTGGATCACGGTCGATCGTGTGTCTGACGTGTCACTGATAGCCGTTGCACCATGGTGAGTGTATGCGTCGGATTGGGCAACGATGTAAGCAGCTCGAACAGGTTCTCTCCCAACTTGTGGACCGGAGGCGGATACCTTGCAGTCGACCAGAGCGTCGGCTCTTTGATCGACTGGGTGCGTATTTCTCGTCATACCCCGTTTTCTCGGCTGATCGCTCGTCCAGTATAACATCCAAGTGCGTATCGCAATCATGTTCTTGTCCGGCCATCACTGACGCGATCGCCGATTACCTAGTTTTACAACCGTACGTAATCGGATTCGACGCGGACCCAAGAAAACATTGACTTGAATTCTAGAGGGCTCCACGGAATACACGACCTGCAGCGGCCTGCTGAACGCGTCCTCGACGACCTGGCCCGAGTCTGCGGTCTTCCAGATTGCCGCCAACGGCGTCGAGCTTGACAAGCTCGTCATCGGGAAGCCGGCGACGACCAAGCAAGCGAAATCCGGATACATTGCCCCTTCGACGCTCGCGACGTGCGTCGCGGAGGGGTACGCACAGGGGTGGAATGCGGGCGTGATGGTGTGGCAGGTATGTGTGTCGCTGTGATCCATTCTGGATGCGTGACGAGGATGGACAGTACCCGGATGCGACGTCGGCGTGGATCGAGACCGTCCGCGGGAGCACATGGCCTGTGACGAATTCATCGGCGTCGTCGACAACGACAACAACAACGACCGCGACCACGGCGACGGCAGCGGCTTCCACGACGTTGGCGGTCAAAGGAAAAAAATCTAGTACGAGTAACGGCAAGGGACACTGACGAGGGGAGAGACGAGGATGCGGTTAGCATCAGCAAATCCCACAGCCACTTTTCCACACTTTAGAGTAAATCTAATGTACAACCGAAGTTCCTAGGTCTATCTAAATAGGCCTTGGACTAAGAGATTTTCTGATGGCCCACAACGATATACGACATTTTTAGTTTAAAAAAAAGAACGCTAGGTCCCGCTCGTTAGATCCATATTTCGTTTCACTACGTTACCATATTTGGACGCACATACGACATTCGTTCACCACGCTTTCCGCTGGTCTCGTGCCACGTCGACTTGGAGGTAAGATGATTTACTCACCCGTATTAGTCCTGCGACTACCTACAGGCGTGCTCCAATAGCGCCCCCATCTTCTCCTGCGTGATGCTCATGCCCTTTTTCCGTCAGATCTCGTCAAGGGAAAGCATTGCCATGGTGAGATGGAACTTGCTCCGCGCAAAGTCCGCATTGCCCCTAGATATGATATGTCGCGCGTTCAACGTCCCTCTCACGCAGCGCAGCGGCGGGCGTTCTGTTCGTCCTATGACTTCATCACCATGCGTACTTGTCATACGGATCCAACACAGCATTCCCACACTATCTTTATCGTCATGTCACCGCATGATTGTACATGGTCCCCTCTGGCCATGCGGCGTCGGTTGATGAAGGCACGATCCGGTGATTCCATATCGACCAGAGCCTTGTCGGAAGCGACGTTATTCATGGTAGCATACTCATAAGGAAACGTGGCAGATCCTTTGTAGTTTCCCTCAAGCAAGGGACTCGGTCCATCTTGTGTTTTGATGACGCTCACTGATCATCGTTCAGGATCACACAAAAATGTCCCCGTGACCTCGAGCCAGAATAGATTTTTCGGCTCCCCAAGAGTGTACCCCAGTCGATGATGCTATCGCGATCCCATCCGACGCGTGCCAGCCACCAATCTTCCAAGCGCTCGATTTTCTCCTTGCAGCAGCAGAGCCAAAAGTCGTTCATGTGGTCCCGTGTGAGCCACGTTTCCGAATGAGCATGTGCCTGATGAAGCACTTTCCGAGTCCACCATCACGCACCCCCCTCTCCACCATATGTGGCTTCAACAAGATTGCTTTTGGGGTAGCCAATCGCCACCTCGAGTGGCATGAGGCCTTGCTTCCGGGACCGCACTGCCTTGATACACTCCCCTCAGCCGCACCGTCTTGTAGTCACCGTGCCTCACCTAGAGGGATCTTGCGGCGCGCTATCATGCACCATCTCCGAATCGTTCCTGTCGCCCACGAGGTCGATATCGGCTCGAGCTGGCGTATTTAATGACAAGCGAAAAATATCATCCCTTCCAGCTCCTCTTTGGTGCCTCTCGCCTAGCCATGGTGTCCTTCTTTCTCTCCAGGCTGACCGCCTCTCTTGTAGTTTGTTCCTTGCTCGGATCATTGCGTGCTGTCCCGTTGGCCGACAAACTTCATAGTCTCAGTCCGTTTGCACGTGACTTCTTGAAGCGTTCGACGCCCGTCGCGCCTTGGTTTGTGGCGTACAATGATATATGGCTGAATCCGTTGCCCTCTGCATCAGACCTCCAGGTAAGCAGAATGCGGACCGTTGTTTTTCTACGCCTCCTTTCCGACCGCTGACGCTCGTACAAGGGTTTCACCGTCTTGCAAGTACTCGTTCGAGCCGTGCTCGCGGTCCGACTGACTGAGTTACCAGCGCCCTCACGTTCCTGTTGGCTTCTGGTTCCGTCGACGAGGCGCAAAACTGGCAGGAACTCACGTCGAGCCAACGAGCCTCGTATCTCGCCGAGTACAACGCTGCCGGCATCTCGCTCATCGTCTCGGCGTTTGGTTCGACCGAAACCCCGACGTCGTCCGGGTACGACCCCACCACGACGGCAAACACGATGGCAGCGTGGGTGATCCAGTACGGGTTGAACGGCATCGACGTCGATTACGAGGTACGGTCTTTCCGTATTGACGCGTGCGCACATGACGGACGTGTGGGACAGGACTTTACGGCGTTCAACAGCGGCGGTGGGGATGCAGAGACGTGGTTGATCACGTATACACAGCAGCTCCGGACGCAGCTGCCCCAGGGCGAGTATATCCTTAGCCATGCACGTAAGTGACCTCGTGGATCCCAGTCGATCGTGTCTGACGTGTCACTGGTAGCCGTTGCACCATGGTGAGTGTATGCGTCGGATTGGGAAACAATGTGAACGGCTTGAATCAGGTTCTCTCCCAACATGTGGACCGGAGGCGGATACCTTGCGATCGACCAGAGCGTCGGCTCTTTGATCGACTGGGTGCGTGTTTCTCGTCATACCCCATTTTCTCGGCTGATCGCTCGTAGTACAACGTCCAAGTACGTATCATGACCGTGTCCTCGACCGAGCATCACTGACGCGATGGTCGACGACCTAGTTCTACAACCGTGCGTGACCACATTCGACGCGCACCGAAGAAAACACTGACCTGGATTCCAGAGGGCGCCACGGAATACACGACCTGCAGCGGCCTGTTGACCCAGTCCTCAACGGCCTGGCCCGAGTCTGCGCTCTTCCAGATCGCCGCCAACGGTGTTGCGCTCAACAAACTCGTCATCGCGAAGCCGGGCACGGCTTCGGACGCAAGCAATGGGTACATAGACCCCTCGACGCTCGCCTCGTGCGTCGCCGAGGCGCATGCGCAGGGATGGAGTGCAGGCGTGACGGTGTGGCAGGTATGTGTGTCACTGCAATTCGGTCGGGATGTGTGACGACGGGAGGAATAGTACCCAGATGCGACATCATCGTGGATCGACACCGTCCGCGGGAGCACGTGGCCCGTGACGACTTCCCCGGCGCCAACGACGACGACGGCAGGCACGACGACAAGCACCACTGCTACGACAAGCACCGTGTCGTCGGCAGCCCCGCCTACGGGCACTCCCTCGTCGGGTAACTGCGCTGGCATCTCTGCGTGGGTGAACAACGTCGCTGTAAGTGCATAGCGTGCGGTGTGGATCGTCATACTGACGTCGTCTTCATCTACTGTAGTACACCAGTGGCGCCCAGGTGACATACAAGTGCGTATCGCGCGCGATCGCGCGTGGGCAGAGACTAATTAGTGATTGTTAGCGGTGACCTCTGGACTGCGAACCAGTGGAACCAGGCCGAGGCGCCAGGAGGTAAGCGCGTTTTTTTTTGGTCCCGCTAGGCGATGGCTCACATCATCTTCGAGGCCCCGCCGGTGCCTGGAACAATGACGGTGCGTGCACGTAATGAAGAACGCCATGGTCGACGAAGAAAGACGCGACGCATGTACAATATGGGGTGAAGCAGTGATTAGATTCGCGGGTCTGAAATGTATCTTCGTTTTCAATTGTTCATGTGTGTTATTAGTGTTTTTATAGATATATGAATGGTAGTGTGTAAGATTCTCACCATGGCTATGGAGCTTTGCAAGTGATGCATGTAGAGTAATCGCTTCTCGAGCGTTCGCGGTAGAGAGTTCAAGGCAGACGCCGACGAAGAACCTGCAAGGAGATACATCGACTATTAGAGCAAAAGCACGCTTTCCCCCTGATGCGAGCGTGGGATATGCTCGGCTGTTCTATGTGGAATGGATCATGAGCGAATTCGGGACAGAGGATGCGGACAAATTTACTTCCCATGGTAGTCGATTGATGTTCCGTACGACCGTGTGATCATCTTGCGCAGACTAAATACTCGCCACGACAAGCGCAGCAATTTGGAAATCTGCATGTCTGAGACCGCTTGGGGGACAGACGCGATGGAAAGTGAGTCAAGTTCACAGCGGACCACTTCCCGGACGTCCGCAAGGTTGGAGGTGCATGAATGCATAGGGCCTCACAAACACCCTGCGCGCTCACCTGTTCTAGGCCCCAGTTTGTCACGGAACACGGACGGAGCTACAACGATACAGACAATGCGTGGCACCGTGCTGCGTCAGCACACGGCTACTATATCTGGCGCCAAAAAAAGAGGAACACATGTCCAGCACGTCCGCACAAATGCACATTTTTATCGACCGGGGGACGTGAGCGCGAAAAGAATGGGGATAGGTGGGCTAGATGGGGCGTCGTTTGCGCCACCATTTGGTTTTGATAGAGCAACTGGCCGCGACTATCGGTGAGCGCAAAGAGGCGTGTGAGCGATGGATGTATAATTATTGACGAAACAAGGCAAGAGGGACTCGAGGGTACAGAACGTTGCACCACGTTCCCTGATTGGTCATATGCACATT
The DNA here is from genome assembly GCA_038090395.1 of Boletales sp. KT-2023a. NCBI lineage: Eukaryota > Fungi > Basidiomycota > Agaricomycetes > Boletales > Boletales sp. KT-2023a. The sequence continues at coordinate 13,386 of JBBPMP010000107.1, read as the reverse complement.
GTTGGTCGTGTGACACGAAAATTATGGATCCTACCTTTCGTCTGGTTGAAAATGACAGTGGTAGACAACGCGCTCGTCGTTTTACCGCGCATATGCATGTTTGATGCGAGGGCCAGGCGGGCTGCAATACCGGAGAAAGTGGCAGGCAGTCCAAGGTCTTGTTCGGGGGGACGAGACGGGTCGTGTGAGCGCTGTGGAGCCTAGGAACATCCGTATCGCCATCCCGTGTGCCTATCTGATCAAGGTTGTAGTCTATAATAGACCAGGTCAACAGTTGTGCTATACCGAAAGGGCATAAATACCGGCAAATAGCCCATGGCGGCTCCCCACCCAACATCTCACCTTTGTACTATCATGATTGCCAAACACCCTGACCTCGTCAAACCACGCATTCTCGCGCGCGCCAGGACATTCTTTGCTGTCTTGGGAGGTGTCTATCTCCTCATTGTACTTCTCCTGACGGTCCCATTCATTCAATCTCAGTGAGCAGGCTTTCGACCGTTTCCCATGGATCAGCCGGACAGCTTACGTCGCTATTGCAATCAAAAGTGTCATCTTTATGCACGGATTGAAAGTCCCACTGAGTGCGCAATTCGATGCACCCGAACGCTACGGCTTAGCGCGTACGTCACATTGGTATTGCTTGTCGGTCTACGCTCACAACCCAACGCAGCCGGAAAGACCTTCAACTTCAAAATCCCTACCCCGGATAACCATACGCTCGGGGCATGGTTCATACTTTCCGACCCCTACTATCGCTCGATGCCCTTTCCGCCGTCACCCTCTGCGGCCGAGGCGCATCTAACCACAGCACTGCGCACGCGTCCTACAGTGCTCTTCCTACACGGAAACGCTGCCACACGTGCGACCGCTGGTCGCGTTCAATATTACAGCGCCTTCACATCCAGGTTGCAAGCCAACGTATTGGCCATCGACTATCGAGGATATGGCGACAGCCAAGGCTCGCCGAGCCAACGTGGTCTGACTACGGACGCACGTGCGGCTTTTGACTGGTTGATTAACAATGGTGCCACTCCAAAAGATGTTCTCGTAGTAGGACACAGCCTAGGCACTGCTGTGGCGTCGTCTTTGGCAGTCTCTCTTTCGGAAGAGACGGTCCGATTCAGAGGAATGGTGCTGATGGCACCGTTTACTTCCATGTATACCCTTGTGGATACCTATAGCATATTCGGCATATTTCCGGTCATGCTTCCGTTGACCATGATTCCCGGCGCCGCTGGTGAGTACGTTGTGTCTCGGAGATCGACTCGGCATTGATCATTCCCAGAACTCTACAAAACATTTCTTCACCACAAATTCGATACCTTGTCGATCATTACAGTGAGCCTTTTATTCACTTCCATACGGGCACGACAATCAAAACTTGCGTTGTAGAGAGTCAAGGTTCCCGTGTTGATTGTACATGCAGAAGATGACTTCGATATCTCTCACACCCATTCAGACGCTCTCTTTGATGCGCTTCTAGACCCATTTTTGCCCTCCGTCGACCCAATTCCACGTGAACCGGAGTTGTGGACACGGGAGCAGTGGGGAATATACCAGACGCAAATGTCAACAAAGCTCGCGGCACGCGAGGGTATGTTAAACAGGACGGAGATGCCCCACTTTGGTGTCATGGACGTGTTTTCAGCGCCTGGCGAAAGAATCGTGCTTTTAAAGACTCTCACAGGGTCGCACAATGACATTGGTGCCTTGGAAGGTACCCATGAAGTCATGCGGAAGTTGTTTTCATTGGGGTGACTCTCTTTAGCTCGTCTACTTGTGGATGTATACCATGACGTTCGTCTCTGCTCTTGCCGGAGCCAAAGCGTTTCCGTGTTTACTTGCACGGATACATGCCTCCGTCCAAGCACTCGTAACGTGTTGTCTAGATCTCTACCTCATACCGTGGATTTGCACTTACCAATTTATCCATTTTGGTTCTTGGAAGTGATGTATGTCCTCGAGTGGATACGTGCGACAATCAAGCGGCTTTTGAGAGTGTCGCGCGTTATATGGACGATGATATCACTGCTTTGAGGAGATAAAGGAGAAATTGCATCGAGCTCGCGCATTCGCAGTTCCACGTGGAAATTTTGGTGCAGGTGATGGATTCACCCATTGTCCTGGGGAGACATTCAAAGGTGTGCTCGAATGAGGACGCGGGCAATCCCATGTCTTTTGGTACCTCTTCGAAGCACCCCACCTTCCCAAAACGAATTTCGAGGCGATTGGAGGCACAGCGGCATTTTCCTCCAGGTAAAGCAACCCAACGCCCTTGAAATTATGGGGTAAAGAAAACTTGCATCGTAGCACTTGTATCGCGGCACCTCGCAGACGGTCATGCCTTGACAGTGTTAGATCTTGCCAAGAGGCGTGTTTTCAGAAGGACTCAAGAGGCGCGGCTCGACATGTTGCAGGCCGTCTTGAACCCCGTAAAAATGACCATCCCAGAAGAAAGCAAGTACCGGAGGACGCCGAAAGGCGCGACCAAACGTTGCGTGTGCATCTGTCCAGGTCAGGGAGAAATCGAATCCGGGGTATGGAAAGGCCCCGGTATTTGGAGGTTCGTTTCCGAACTTTGCAAATCCGTACGCTCAAACGGGCCCAGGAGCCAAAGGAAGCTGCCACTCACGGCGTACCTTGGAAAGAGACTTGATGCGGCGGTGGACGTGGACTTTAACTTGTCGCACGGATCCTAGCGAACGTTAGTTGTCGGTTCAGTTCCGCTCAGACGACGCATCGAGGGTGGTTGTAATATCGATTGACCGTAACCGAGCAAGTCAGAATTTCTTTACACGGACGTCCTCCGACTATGCTACCAGTCATCCACGTCCCGCATAAGGTACGCCGGTTGCCCTGATAAAAAGTACACGTCAATAGATGGATCGAGTCTCAGAAAAGTTAAATACGCGTACATAATATTCATGTCCAGCACCGTCACCGAGTTCGGAAGACCAGCAAGATGCACGATCGTCTGAGCAACGTATACGGGATCAAACGTGGGTTCGACGACGCGGCGCCCATCAGGCTGGAGTGCACCGAGGGTGTGTCCCGCTGCCATATTAGTGTGTGCATTTCCTGTGCGTTATAAAGGTCCGCCGATCGTACCCGTGGGAGCAGGGAAGGACATACCGATATCAATTTGAGTCACGGAGATGTCGTATTTTCGGCCTTCGATCGCGCTGGACTTGGTTAGCCCCGATACGGCGTGCTTAGAGCACGCGTACGCCGCGGAACAAGGACGTGGGACGTGCGCAGCGAGCGAGCCGTTGTTGACCACCCTGCCTGTCAGGTATATGTACACGGAATCGCAATAAGCAGATGGGAGTACATCACTTACCTCCTGTTGGTGTCTGTGACTTGAAGATTTTGAATGCTTCGCGAGTGCAGAGGAAGGATGCGATGAGGTTTACGTTGACGACGGATGTGAAGATTTCCAGTGGCATATCCTCAATCGGGTGTGGCTTGTCAGACATGCCTGCATTCTTACCATACAGGTGAGCAAAGGGTGCAAATAAAGACAATAACATACATTAAACAACAAGTCGAGCCTGCCAAAGCGGTCGACTGTCAACTTGAAAAGACGCTCAACAAACGCTTCGTCGGTAATGTCGCCATTTATGAGAAGGCATTTCTCGGAATTCACACAAGCAGCCTTCGTCTCTTGGAGCTCAGGCAAACGTCGTGCAGTCAACATCAGGCTCCACCCTGCGGCCGAAAGCGCAATCGCAGTGTGCCTCCCAATGCCTGTGTATATAATGACGGAGGTATTTCCATCCCCATGTCAATGGCTCAATGCGATTCCGCACAGGTGACTAGGGAACGACATACCAGATGATGCACCGGTAATGATTGCCACCTTTTCATTCGACATTGCACTGTTATGGTTGCTGCCCAGTAAGTGGTGGTTCCAAGGAATCTCGGCAGGTTCCAACGTGCAACAACGGTACCCCAGGATGCCGCTCATAGCGGCAGCCCGTTCCGGATATTTCCACGAGGTTCACATGACTGTGTGCCTAAGATAGTGCGTTATACGACACCAAGTCGGTGAAACAAACTATGGGCTAGCCCACTCAATAGCGAAGATGTAACCCACTGACCTACTTGCCCCTTCATTCAGAGCGCAACATCCTACCAAGGCGAACAAACAAACAATTTTTTTTCGTGGAGATCAAATAAAATACAGCTCACCGTAGAAAGTGCTGGTGATCAGATCTTTGGAAGCACTGGACACAAAAATAGCCACTTACTAAGCAGCTATCTTGTCTCAACTGACTTTGATGGCAGCGAAAGTTGAATGCTGAGCGCCGAGGCGGCGTATCCCTAATATTATCAATAAATATTCATGCGAGAATAAACAAAATTACGCCCTGGTCTACTGTCAAAAGATGTTTTCTTGAGAAATACCAAAAGCACGGCTCTTGAAGCTCAGCCTGTGCAGGACGTCTAACGTATCGTACGTACCATATCTCAAATTTCGTCTGGGTTGCTTATCGAATCCTTTATGGATGACGGGGAGCGATCCCAAGGCGGAACGATCCTCCGTGGGGACCGCATGGCAGCGAAAAGTGCGTCGGGTGTCCCGAAAGGGTCCCAGGCGCCCGAACGACCTGTGGGAAATGCCAGCCGTACCTGGCCACCTGGTACTTAGGCCCCGCCAAGCAGGAAGCCTCCCTCCTCCCCACTCGTGGTGCCTACATCGCAACAGATCTACCCGGGGTCGCGCTCTCACCATGATGAGCCATTACGTAGATTGGCCAACTCCATCGATAGGGGCTTAAGATCAGGAGCTAATACCTAAAGGACTCGGAAGGCGAGTGGTGAGGGTAGCGACAGCCCCATGACAGAGGCTTTTGCGGGGTGGAAACCGTACCGCTCAATTTACCTGCCTCTACCTGCACTGTATAGACCTGCCCTGGTCCGGCTCTGGTCCTCGGAGATGTCGCCAGACGGGCAGGTAAGTGGGTAGACAGCCCGAGCGTCCCTCTTCGCTACACCTTGGCTCAATGCACTTCGGGCCGTAGCGTCGCCATCCGGGGGTAGAGCGCGTATAAGCATCTGTGTTCAGGTTATCCCATGAGTGAATTCGTGTGCCTGTTTCAATCTCACATTCGAAACGGACAATGAGTCCAGTAGTAGCAATTAAGTGCTTCTTGAAGCGTGTCACTTGCAATACACATCAAAAGTCGAAATTTGGACCCAAAGATCCAGCTATCCTTCCTTTGGTACACATGGCTTGAAGGACTGTTGCCATAGAAAATTGACGGCGTTACATAACATCAATTTATGTAAGGCGCTATTCTGCACAGCCACACACCAAGCTGCTTCTGCCATCACTAGTCACTTCCACGTGTCGCTCTTTCTGTTCTCCCTCCCATTGCATGGACCAGTGGTTCTTTACTTTTACCCGAGGAAATACTCGGAACTTTGTGACAAAGAGATTCAGACATGTCGTATCTCCGTGGCATGAGTAGCTGGCCCACATGCAAAGGGCAGGTCCCTATGGTCATACTACCCGAAGGTTGAAACGGTGGCGGCGCCATTCCCATTCATTCATCTTAAACAGTCGCGTCCTGCAATCGACTTACTTCCTGCCGGGGTGTGTATTCAATATCCATTCTGTCCTCTCAAGATGTAACCACGGACCTTTCAATGTTTGAATGTAATCCAGACCATGTGTCACTGGTATGTACCCATTCCCCCATGCATCATGTTTACTGATTTAAACACTTTCGTCACCGGCGACATGTGATTTCCAGGCGTGGTTCTCCCTGCATTCGAGCACTCTCGTGATCGCCGTGACCCAATTCCCATCCTGCTCCCCGTCTTGCGTGGGTTGAGCGCTTTTGCCACGAATCCGAGACGTTCTTCCACGTTCGTGACCGCATCCCTGTCCTGCTTCCTGCGACTTGGTTGAGGACTAGTGTGGCCTTCGCAGCTGAGCGTGGCTGCTCGCTACAGACTGGCCTGTTGGTGATGGCAGCTCGTCTCCCCGACCAAATATGCATGTGGTTTTTTTTCAGGAACCAGAAGCACAAGTAGGAAGCACAAGTAGTCTGCCAAGTCTCTTCCCTGTCATCGTGTACTTCTCATCTCACCTCATATCCTATTACCTCCGCTCCGCTCCACGTGAAGTGTATGATATAACGAAATCGCTTTGTGGAGAACTTCGGTGTGTTCGCTGTTTTTTTTTTTACGCTGGGCCCCATGTGACCAGATTTAATTGGAAAGTGGAAACAACTATTGAAGTATAATGCATGTTGCGCGGTACCACGAAAAAAAATGAAATGATGCATGTGTGATCAACTCTGCGTCCCTATGAAGATTATGGTGAAGACAATGCCAACAAGCGATCCAAGCATGAATGCAATGATTATGATACTTTTGTGCGCCACGGGAAAGTATCCATGAATGAGTGCGGACTGGGTGGTATAGAAGCGAGTGAGACCTTTAAATTCGAGACATGGTCACCTTGTAAGCACGCACAATTCGATATACAATAGACGTGCATACCGAAGATGAGGATGATGAGACCAAAGAGAGTGACGGTGGCACCGAGTGGCTTCGCAAACTTGACCAAATCGATACCGTTTGTTGGCACATTGCTCTTTGCGCTCATCGTGAGCAGTTGAAGAAGCGCTACGTGATCGTCACCAAGGTTCAGCGGACAAAACGGCGACACGCACCAATGCCTGCGCTCGCGCATGCAAGACTAGTTCGTACATAGGCAAGATAGGTTCGCTCGGATGCTAGGTGGTCACGGGCGACGCTGCCCTTGTTCTCGAGCACGAGACCAAGCTTTAACTGTGTAGAACCATCTCTGATAAGTTGGCTGAATTCGTTTTGAGGGTCCAATTTTTGGTTCGTAGATCCGCTCGCTAAGGACCCTGTGGTGGACGGATCATGCAGGGAATCGTCGCCTGAAGCTCCGAACGCCTCGAGATGAGCTATCGACTCTGGGCTGGCACAGCGCTCGAAGGTAGGCATGTCCGGGAGAAAGTGTGATGTGAGTGAATGCAAAATACGGCAAGCTAGTCTCCAAGTCTGGAATGCTTCTTAGCGATGAATTAGTATCTGGGGTTGCCAGGTACATCGCTTGGTTTAAGCGGTATCAGGCATGAACATGAAGGAAATTGAGGATCTTGTGCCCACTCTGACTTGTGTGGCAGTGGTAGTATTAAGACTGTCAGGATCCAAACCACGAAGTTCCGTCGTCGGCATCTCGGCACATCAACAAAACCTGTCTCTGCATGCAGGTAGAACCCTTCCCCAATCCTGTACATAACGATTGAAACGCGATAGTCATTCAATACCGTAAAGTGTTTTCCGACCCTTAAGTCCTTCCAGTCTTACAATCTAATCTACTAATCACCCGTGCTACCTGAGTCTGAACCTGCCTCTTAAAGCTGGCATCCATTTCTATATCTCATCTGGTACTTAGAACGGAGAAACGAGGGCCCGCATGATCATTATCGAATTCCGAATTCCTCTCTTTCGGAGATCGTTATGTGATGGCCACTGCCTACGGGTTACACGGTGCTCGGAACCTGACTTCTTTGGAGATGAGGACTAGAGACCTTACGGCAATTTCATCCATCACCCCCGTCTTGCCAGGGGTGGTTGGGTTTTGTTGAACGTGACCTGGATCGATATCAATTTACGTCCTCTACAGCTACACATATATGCAGTTTCAGGATTTCTCTTTCGTCCCACTGCCCCATCTTTCAGCATAATTGGGCATCTCCCTGATCGCCAAGCTTCACCCCAGGAGATCAACCTGCGACAGGGTGTGTAAACACGTGTTTTTTTTTTTTTTTTTTTTTTTTTTTTTTTTTTTTTAAGGTTCCGACAGGAATGAAACAGTCGCAATTAGGCCCATAATCCACCATGTTGGAGATCAGCCCGCCAATTAGATACTTTATTATCCTTATTTCGTATACTTTCACTATGTTACTATGCTTGGACACCCGCTAACCTTCGTTTACCATGTTTTCGTACCACGTCGACTGGAGGTAAGCTATCTAGTATTGTCGTTTGTTTTCCCTTACTCACTTGTTAGTCTTACGACTGCCTACAGACGTGCTCAGACACATCAACCTCATGATCGGGCGGATCATGACGCATCTGGTCAAGGCACGACACAACTACCATTTTCAGGATATCCGTCTGACAAGGGTTAATGGTCCGAGGTAGAGGATCGCTGGAGGTGTATGAAGCTGCGTCATGGCATTCTCCAAGACGATTTCGGCGTGGTAATTGTGAGGGTTGTTTTGTTCGGAGTGCTACTACACCTCCGGTACGTGAATCCGACGTATAAACGATGGGGGACCAGCCTTGATCAGTCGAAAGATGCACATCTCCAAAGCTAGAACCTCCGTGAACAATGATCGTGGTCAGGAGTGGCACGGTATAGCCTTCCCTGATCGTTAAAGGCGACAACAGACGTGTGGATGGTAAGGGTTGTTCTGTTCGGAGTACTGGCAAACCTCTGGTACGTGGATCTGAAGTGTGAACAGTGGGGGGCCCAACCTCAATCAGCGGAAAGATGCCCATTTCCAAAGCTAGAGCCTCCGTGAGCGGTGATCGGACTCGAGTCGGTGACTGCCAGAGCCTCGTCGTTGTCGGAATGTCTACGCGTGTTGGAATCAACTTGACGTTCTCGAGTGCTTCGACTACTGCAGTGCACGCTGGTACCTATGCCGGCCATGTGCATAAACCCGAGAAACTGCCTTTGCCTGCTTTTTACCAATTTCTGCACGATGCAGGAAGCGGCTAATCACGAGAAGTTCCTTTAACGGCGGAGCATCATGATCTAGCAGGTATTCTTTAATCGCCTACCAAAGACAATCTCGTTTGCACATAAAGCGCCAAGATGTCGTTCTCGGATCACCGGGTATATCTCCGAGGCGAACATGGGGACTCTATCACCCCTGCGATCTTCTGATCGAGCTTGTCGTCTCCAGATATGTTTTGGTTTAATGTGCATACCTAGTCATGCTTGTGCAGTCGCGCCGCTTCATAGACAACCAGGCCCTGACGATATTCGGATTCCGAATGAAGGCGCGTATAAGCAAGTTTGAACACGTCCAGTAGTGTCGCTAGTACACAGGACACCATCCCAGTCCGGCGGAACATTGGCGACTCGGAAGGTCTACAGGAATCCGTGCAGCTGAGGTGGCAACGTCAACGGCGCTTTGAGTAACGGAATCCGAGTCACGCCGAATTCTTCCAAACGCAATGTCACGGCCGATGATCTCTAGTGAAACAGTTACATCCAAACCCGGACGGCGTGAAACAGTGTGTAACCCACACAGCTCTCGTGCGTAACACTTACAAGTGGACAAGTCCCTTGATGCGGCGATTGATTCTAGAAGCGTTAGGAAGGCGTAACTTGTCATCTTGACCAGAATCCTGTTCATAACAGGAAAAAAAGCGTGTTGATCCCATGTATGGTATTACAAAAGTTTCTGATCAACACTGTACATCATTCTCAAAGAATGCATTATAAGAGATTGCATAGCTTCTATTCATTCTTTTTCTTTGATGTTAATATTGTCGTATCAGAAGAGAGCAACCTCCTTCGGGTGGAAAGACTCTTGGAGAGTGTGATGAACGTTAGATGACAGTCAATGAATCATTGTTCGAGTGCATAAAGTAATCTCGTGTGCTCGAGCGCGAATCCGGTGACGGATCAGTGGTTTTTAGAGTAGTGGAGAAATAAACAAAGTATCTCGCGTTTCCGCGGATCGGGCATGCGAAGAAGGTATGTGCAGCATGGATGGACCCGAATCTCGGCACGAGAATTCACCCACCGTGGATTGCTACAAACATACGCCGTTCTTCCAAGGAAGGGCAATGCAAGGCTTCTCATGTAGCATATGGAATGGAGCATGTCTCTTCCCGTTCGTGATGCCACGGTCCAGCCTGCACCTGCCTGGGAACGAAATGAAGCGAATTTACCCTCGGTCAGCTGCCCGAATGATTAGGTGCTGCCAATTCCCACAACTCTGTGAGCCTGGCCTCGCATTTCTATAATCTATGATGCTTTATGATCATTTGTCAGTGCTTATGATTGAACGGAAACTCACATCTGACGAGTGCGGACTCGGAGAGTCCGCGGAGAGTCAAATTGTGTAAAACAGCTCTCATGGGTGGGATAGCTACCACGTTTCTTTTATTCCGTGGAGGGAAATCTCTCCATGGACAAAAACACGGAATATGTTTTTCCAGAGTTACTGAAAGCTTTTTCTGAAGTTTTCAGACGACCACAGGCACAGAGTGAGTTGTTCAACTAGTCCTCACGTGACTATGTAAAATTACATTGATCCGCTGACTTTCGCTGACAAGGAAGCGCTGATCGTCTACTGGCACTGATACTAGTAGCGTCGCTAGTACACAGAACACCATCCCAGTCCGGCGGAACATTGGTGACTCGGAAGGTTAGGATGGCACGCTGACTGATCAAGGAAGTAAGCCGAATCTCCCCCGAAATCTGCAAAGCCAGCGTAATCCCACGTTCGACGGAACATTCCCGAGTCAGCAGTCCCACCAGTGGCGCCACGTGTCGACCAGCAAATGTAATGTGACAGCAGGTCTGTGAGATTAACTTTACGTCTCTGCGAGAATGATCGCAAAGACGATGATAACCAGCGACCCGAGGACGAATGTTATCGTCGTGATGGTATACCGTGCCACAGGAAAGTATCCGCGGACGAGTGCGGACTGTGTGGCAAAATAGCGCCCGACCCCTACATGGTTGGAAAACGGCGTTTCAATATTAGCGAGTGGGCCCGCCGGTATGTGTGACAAACGTGCGTACCGAAAAGGAGAATGACGAGCCCAAAGAGAATAATCATTGCACAGATGGGCTTTGCAAACCTAGTCAGGTCGGGCCCACTTGTCGATGCGCTCGTTACGTTCATCGTGAGCAGCTGAAGCAGTGCTGCACTGGGGGGTCACCGGGTAAAACAAAATGCACATGTCGACACACGCACCCACGCCTGCACTCGCGCATGCCAGGCTAGTTCGCACGTATGCGAGGTAGGTTCGTTCGGACGCTAGATGATCACGGGCGACGTTGCCCTTGTTCTCTAGCACAAACCTAATCTTCAACGAAGTGGTGACATCTCCAGTGAGCTGGCACAGGGTAGGCATCCGATGCTGCTTCGCGGATCCATTTTGTATGCCTTCAGAAAGAGGTGTCGGTGAGGAAGAAAGTGTTGTGGGCGAATCATGGATAATGCCACTGTTCGCAGCACTGAGTGGCTCAAGATGGGGTATCGGCTCGGGGGTATCGCAGCGTTCAATGCCGGGCATATTGAGAGGAAAGCAAAACCAAGGTGTGGCATCCGATGGAATCGTTCACCACATATATAAGCGTCCGCCCCACGCCCTCAAAGAGTCATCTCTCAAAGATTTTCAAATGCCAAGCAAGGTGGACGATTCACCGATATTCAAATACGCTTGATGATAATCGAGCCTTGGGCGTTTGAACGGCAGTGCATACCTGCACACGCATCTCGGTTTCGTATTTCACCCTGGCTGCTCATCGTAATAATTCATTCGCTGTGGACACGTTTACGCGTGGCGACCATGCAATGTTCACGAAGTTCTTTTCCTGAATCCGAACAATATGCCATGACCCCATTTCCGTCGGTGTTTATTTTTACGACTATAAGGTCCATTTCCTTGTGTTCAGATCGATAATTTGCCTTGCCAAGACCATCACACCCATGTGGCACGATGCACGTGACGATGCCTCTCGGCCGATATTCGTTGGCCAATCATGTGCAATGTGTCATAACTTCTAAGTATCACAACGCAACGGGCAGGTCTAAATGTCAGACAAAAGATGAAGTTGAATCCGTAATACAAAACAGGGGTAATTTTTGAAATATAGTCTTCGTTTATATTGCCCACAAATCATACACCAGTTTATCTTCTGATTATCGTCTGCTGTCATTTTAACTCGTTTATATAGGTGTTTACACGTGGTCCAAAGAATGCCCGCTGCGTTATGTATCCATTGAATCTACTTTCATCCATCCCGTTCAAGTCGGCGTGCGAAAGGCGTGAGTATATGGTAAGGCTCTGACGCCCGTAGTAATAAATCCTCGTGTTCATTGCCGAAATGCGCGGCGTCCAACTTCATACAGTATCTCTTATGGCTTCCAAGTTCTCGGATCGGTTCGATTAAGTTTCCGATCGTACACGCGACTGCTCGATATCATTTCCCTCGTCGAATCGGCCGACGCCACCTGATAGCGTCAAGTAGCAATCAGGCGATATTGCCGTCCCAACCCCACGAATATCATTTCCTTACAACACAAGCTTCCGAATGCCCATCGATTGATTCCATTGTCAAATCAACGCGATTCGGCCTTGCATCAACACGAATCATAATCGTGTATCTATCACATCGTAGGCAGTATCAAATCGAGCGATCTGATAGCGGCTAAGCACTCCTCGTAATCCCGCTTCAGTCACTGGCCTATAAGCATAAAACGTTGACATCTTTATCCAGATTCGAATTACTCGTCGTGTCCTACAATGCGGACAACGTGTTGTCTACTTCAAGTTTGACTGTACGTACTTCTCAGCTGGCACGAACACGTTTGACGGACGCCCTGCCCGGCACCGGCTAACCTATCAGCGGTGCGACTACTCGGAAATGTGAAATTCTGACATAACTCCAGCAGCCAATTGATCAGCCGGTCTCGGACGTCGGGGTTGTCGGTTGTAACGGCCGTACAGAGCTGGGCGGACTATGGCCCGAAGTGCACTGGGCCAAAGTGTAAAATCTGTGTGCGAAGAGGGATGCTCGGGCTGTCCACCCAGTCCCACTTGCCCGCCCGTCGGGCGCTCCTCTCCGAGGATCAGAGCCGGACCAGGACAGATCCTGTACAGTGCGGGCAGAGGTGGGTAAAGTAAGCGGGAGGTGCGCGGTTTCGAGCCGGCGAAAGCTCTCGTCAAGGGGCTGCCGCTACCCCGACCGCTTGACCGTCCGAGACCGTTTAGGGTACCAGCTTCCGATCTTAAGCCCTATCGAGGGTGTTGGCCAGTCCACGTAGTGGCTCGCGATGGCGAGGGCGCGACCCCGGATAAATCGGTTGCGATGTGGGTAAAAACGAGTGGGGAGGAGGGAGGCTTCCTGCTCGGCGGAACCTAAATACCAGGTGGGCACAAGGGCCAGGCACGGCTGACATTTCCCACTGATCGTTCTGGCACCGGGGGCCCTTTCGGGATCCCCGTTGCGCTTTTGCGCTGCCGTGCGGTCCCCACGGCGGTCCATACCGACGTGGGATCGTCCTTCGCCATCCATAAAGGATTCGATGAAGCGACACAGATCGGGATTACAGGGTCTCGGCATCATTCGGGTTACCG